>JASAMV010000665.1:0-14361 GCA_030248065.1 Rhynchonema sp. JSB1_4
AAAAATCTCCCACACCCTACTCCCCAGACCGAGTTTCCCCCCCAAAATCCCAGGTACACAACCCCCCTACCCGCCCCGATTTTTTCCACCTATGTACCCAACCCGCCCCACCAAAGTAGCCACAGCACTGGTATTTTGCATTGGGTATTGGTCTTAGTACCGTAAAAATCTAAATACAAGGGGGCTCTATTTATTCACTGACCCCATTTTGGGGGCTCTATCACGGGGGCTCTATTCCGGGGGGCTCTATTAATTCACTGACCCGAATCTGAAAAATTATTCCCAGAAATACCCCTAAAACCCCCTAAAAAGGGGTGTGAAAGGATTTTTTCGCTTATAATCGCATTTTTTTCGTGTCTATTCATCAATAAGAGGCGTATTATATACTTGCGCATTTTTCCGCAAAATATATTTTTGGAAAAAAACCGTTTTTTCTAAATATTTTTCCAGTATTTAAGGACACCCATGGTCCAAAAACGCCTATTTTGGAGAAAATTTTGTCGGGAAATGGCCTGAAACAGGCTAAAAATGCACTTGGAGATTAAAAAGTGCTCATTTTGAACTGTTTTGTACCGATTTACATTGGTTTTGACAACATCCTCTCGCAACCTTGGAAAATATCTCGGAAATTTTTGAAAAAAAAACGTTTTTTTTCAAAAGTTGCCACTTGGAAAAATTTCCGGAAAAATAAAAACGTATTTTTCCGGGCCTCGAAAAAAAACGGTTTTTTTCGGCCCGCAAGTATAGCGTATTATATGCTCTAATCGAATAACAAACATGCATAAATATACCTGTGCATAACTATCGAGCCTTTATACACTACTGTATAGGGAATTTCATTTAGGGAGGCTCTATTCCGAGGGGAGGCTCTATTAATTCGCTGACCCCTTTTGGGGGGCTGTATTACGGGGGGTTCTATTCCGGCGGGCTGTATTTAGGTTTTTACGGTATCGGTTTGGTATTACGTTTTTGGTCTGGTATTGAGCAGGTATTGGGTTTGGTACTGGGTTTTGAGACAGGTATTGGGTTTGGTATTGGGTTTTGAGACAGGTATTGGGTTTGGTATCGGTTCGGTATTGGACTTTTCAGGATTAGTATTGGGTATTGGTTTTGACCCACTAGCTGGGCAAACCCAATACCAATACCAGGACTGCTTCAATACCAATACCTAATACCAGAATTAGACCCAATACCAATACCAAACACTGGTATTGGTATTGGTATTGGGTGGCAGTGGTCTTGGCTGGGTATTGGGTATTGTGCCCACTAGGCCTGGGCACAATACCACTTTTGACACCCAATACCCAATACCGGCCCTGTACCAATACCCAATACCAATACCAAATTGGGGACCCAATACCAATACCGGGCCAGACCCAATACCAATACCCAATCAATACTACTGAAGTGCCTGGTATTGGGTTTGGTATTGGGTTGGTATTGGTATTGAGCATTAGGTTGGTATTGGGTATTGGCAGGGTAGTACGTGGGGGTGGGGGGGTCCCCCAAAATTCATCTATCTATCGTCAACACTTTTTGATTTCATCTATCTATCCTCAACACTTATGGGCCAATCTATCTATCGTACAAATTTTGGGAACAATCTGTCTATCGTCAACAACAATCGAACCCAAAATTGACATTTTTGCCTCAAAATGGCTCAAAATCGGTATTTTTACCCCCAGATAGGCAAAAAATCGCGCGCTACGCGCGGATTTAGTACATCTATGTCCATTTTCATTAATATTTAAACATTATTAGCCACCTAGTGCGCTATACTGTGCCTTGATTTTTGAGTACCCCCACCATCCAGTGTAGTTCCTTGGGGGGAGGGGGTCCCCCCGGGTACGCTATCTCCCCCTCGGGTGGTACACTATCCCCCTATCTCCCCCTCCGGGTACACTATCGCCCCCAATTTTTGCCTAAAATGGCCATTTTTAGGCCTAAAATATGCATTTTACGCCTAAAATGTGTGATTTTCAGGTCAATGTGCTCAAAAGTCGCCAAAATACCCTTTTTATGAAGAATGTTTTCCAAAAAGGGGCAAAAATCGGTCAAATTTTCTACCTCAAAAACTGACTTTTCCCCGAAGTTGGGTCTCCCCCCCTTCCCCCTCGGGGGCACACTCAGTGTAGTACTTGGTCAGGGTGTTGACGATAGATAGATTGGGACCCGAAATGTGTTGACGATAGATAGATGACCCAAGTCCGAAATCTGGGGGGTCGACCCAAACTTGTTGACGATAGATAGATGCTGGGGAGGGGGTCGCCAAAAATCAAGGTGTAGTATAGTGTACTAAGTGGGTAATAATGTGTAAATATTAATGAAAATGCACTTAGATGCACTAAATACGCACGTAGCGCGCGGTTTTTTGCCTATTTGGGACAAAAATACCGATTTTCAGCCATTTTGAGGCAAAATTACCCATTCTGGGGTCGAAATGTGTTGACGATAGATAGATTGTTCCCAGAATTTGTTGACGATAGATAGATTTGCCCATGAGTGTTGACCAGTGTAGTGGCAGGCAAATGGTTGCAAGGTACCTTTGGGGGGATGGATCCAGATGGTTGCAAGGTACCCCCTACCCAGCCTCCGGAAGGTTGCAAGGTACCCCTGAGGTCCGAAAAAAGGGTGTTTTTTACATGCATTATACTGCAAATTTGGCCGAAAAATAGGTACTTTTTTGCATTTTGGCCGAAAATTTGCCTAAAATACCTATTATATGGAGGTTTGCGCGCGGAGCGCGCGAATTTTGGGGTTTTGAGGTCGAAAAACACCCATTTTTGCCTATAAAACCATAAATTGATGGTTGCAAGGTACCCTCCGGGGTGGTTGCAAGGTACCTACCCTTCCCCCCATCCCCCCAAGGGGTGGTTGCAAGGTACCTACTCCTTAGGGGGGGAATCCCCCCCCCAGCCACTACACTGGTGTTGACGATAGATGGATGAAATCAAAAAGTGTTGACGATAGATAGATGAATTTGGGGCCCCCCACCCCCCTACTGGGTAGTACTACCCTGGGTACACCATCTCCCCCTCCGAAAAAAAACGGAGGGTCCGCTATCTCCTCCTCCGGACCAGGAACTACACTGCCACCATCTATCTATCGTCAACACATTTCGGGTCCCAATCTATCGTCAACACCCTGGCCAAGTACTACACTGGTCGGGTGTCGGGTTTTTTGGAACTGTCGGGTGTCGGCTTTTTTCTCAGATGTCGGGTACTTCTGGATGTCGGGTACCGTACCCCCGACCTCTAACCCTACTTGTGAGAGGTAAGTACTCAACCCCCCTCGGGTTTTGTGGTAGGTAAGTACTGAGAGCCCCCTGCCACTACTATGATCCTATCTATAGTGACTAACTGGAGAAAAACCTTTTTTTCGGGAAAATTACGGAAAAAAACGTTTTTTTCCAGAGCCCGGTAACCAGGAAGAATTACCGGCAATTTATTTTTCCGAGAAAATGTGTGTTTTGAAAATGGCGAAAAATTTACTTGAGAGTTCGAAGATATGTTACAAAATTGCTTTAAAAACGCCTGAAACAGCTGAAAGCGACCATTTTTCAGGCCTGAAACACGCAGGCGGAATTTAACAAACCATAATCAAAGCAAAGTTTGCGCAAAAGTGGGTGTTTTTGACTTCGGCATTCCTTAGGTACTGGTAATTTATTTGGAAAAAACGGTTTTCTTCCGAAAAAACCGTTTTTTTTTCGAAAATATAAATCACCGTAATTTTAGTCACTATAATCCTAGCGCGAATGAGACCTCAACAAGCGACAAAAAATAAAAACAAAACAAACTTTTTGTCGGCCGGCCCAGTCCCGGCCAGGCCACCGCCAATATCGCCACATTCTGTCGATTAACCGGTGAATTGAGCATTGTCCCGTCAATGATTGTGGCAAATAAACGTCGAGTAAAACGAATGACGCAGCAAGCAAATCTTAAAACGCTGCTCAGTGCGTAAAACAAGCCAGCCGAACAAGACAAAACAAAGATTGTTCACTTTATGGTTTAAGTCGAGATGTTCAATCTATCTCCCTTTCAATTCAGGATTTTGGCATTTTCGTGCAATTTTAGTTTCTCGCAACCGGGGAGAAAATCGGATTTTGAAAAATTCGTATCTGACAATTTGTGCACTTTTAGGCCTAACCCTTGGAATTTAGTATAGAAACCTTATCATCTAGATTTTTTTCACAAAGTTTGAACGGGATTTGAAGACACGACCCGAAAAGTGGCACCACCCCTTTAAGACTGACTGAACGTGAAAATCAGGATTGATTTGATGAATTCTTATATAGTCATTGTGCGACCAATATCATGAGTTACTACATGCCTGAGTTTTCCATACAGGGCCCCTCGAATAGAGCAAGCCAAGGTCTCACATACTGTATTTGGGCGACTGAAACGAAGCCGACATTTTTTGCCTCCTCTCCGAACAGTGTCCCGGGGTTTTTGTGGAAAATTCCGGTAGCGGGCCATTAATTGAGTTATCGTATACACACCATTAAACGGTTCGTCGTTCAGGTAGATGTACCCAGAGACGACTTCGATTATGCAGACCGCCGCACCATGACCGTACACAATACCGACTATCAGCCAACCGAGTTTGGTGCCCTGAAATGAGGGTCGGTCAAAAATAGTCTCACCAGCACATGGGCCTGTACGGTCGCACAATATGACTTTATAAGAATTGGTCAAATTTTTCCCTCAATAGTTAAGCGGGAATGTGACGGGGCAATGACGTTGCGTTGCGCCATCACACACAAAGCATGCAATCAACAAAATGTTTCGGACCCGCAGCAATCTGGGTGCTCTACCAGATCATTTTTAGATGAAGTGTTGTGTCAGAAACACATACAGCACAGTGGTTATACCTGGCCCGCCGCTATTGATATTTGACATTTTTGGTCTGTTTTTATTAGCTACTAGTCGGGACCCGTGCCTACGGCCCGGCCACAGCGCCGCGCCGTGCCGTGCCCCCCCCCACCCCGAAGACCCGTTAGCATACCCAAAGCTACCCATGGAAATTGACCGGTCCGCCCTTCCGAGAGAGGGGCCACATACATACACACATACGTCTTCCTGTTTTAGTAGTATAGATTATGCTTGCCGACGTCGAGACGAACAAGATTTGACTTTCCGATTTTGGGCAGATTTTATGCAGAAATCAATCTAAAAACACGGGTCCCCGAGAACAAAATTAAAAAATATGTAGATATGTAGACCCCAAGTGTTGACTATCACGTTGGCAGGGAACAAAAATTTGAATTGCCGCAAACTGCAGGCTGACAGTTTGCTATCAGGACTTTCGCTCCCGTCCACGGTCCCACTACACAGGGGTGCCAGTGCGCACGCGTGTGTTATGCACTTCAGACAACGTTATAGCGTGTGACTACCGTATTCTTGTTATAGGAAGCAGTTGAATATTTGTTCTTGTGTTCCTGAACTGCAATAAGAGGGGTCTATCTATTTTTTTAGAATTTTGTTCCCGAAAACCAGTGTTCATCGATTAATTTCGGTATTAAATCGGCAGTTAATCGAAAAGTCACGAATGTAAATCTTGTTCGTCTCGAAGTCGGCTACAATAATGTAACATAAAAATCGAAAAAAATTCCTAATATATTTCCTAATAAAAATATTTCTAATAGTGGCGGGCCAGGTTTAAGAGTGACTGAACGTGAAAATCAGGATTGATTTGATGATATCTTATATGGTCGTTCTGCGACCAATACCTGATCACTGAGAGCACATTGCGAATGCAGAGCACTCAGCCCACTATGTCACATTCCTGGACTTATTACCATATCACCACATTATCAAATTCTATTCCTGGACATTTTCCATGCGTATCAAGTTGTTGGACAGTCCTGATGTTTCATTATTATCGTGAAACTGTGATGAAACAACAAACAAACAAAAAAGTACATCTGGCAGAGTGTTTTTCGGCGTCTTGCCAAAATCATACAAAATTTATTCAATAACTCGAACCTGTTTGATGTACCAGCCTGGCCTGGTCACGAGCAGCAATCGATCGAAACTGATTGCCGGCAGCATCGTGAACGCAATCAGCGTCACCATATTGTACACAATCATGTGTGGCAACAGACTTAACTGCCATTTGGTTAGGCGCATCTGCAAACACACCCCGGTATTCACCACAGGAGTTCGCGTACTTAAAGGTCAGTGGCACCATAACGGAATTTGATGAAACTTCGTCTGCTTATATACATAGCTCTCCTAGACTAGAACATTCCCAAATATAAAATTTCAGATCGCAACCAATCCTGAGATCCAGGGGTCCAAATTCCCAAAATGGCTTCAAGGGGGATCGAGAATTTGTATGGGAATTTCAAATTTCCCGCCTTCGGGTACGAAAATTCGACTCCCGGCAGGACTGAACCACCACATCGCTGCCTGTCGACCAGCATCTGGCAGTGTATAAAGTCACGTGACTTGCTGTTATAGAGTGCAAACGGCGCTAATTCAAACGTTTTCCATACAAATTCTCGATCCCCCTTGGAGCCATTTTGGGACTTTGGGGCCCTGGATCTCAGGATTGGTTGCGATCTGAAATTCTATATTTGGGATTTGTTCGAGTCTAGGACAGATACAGTATATGAGCAGACGAATTTTCATCAAATCCGTTATGGTGGTGCCACTGACCTTTAAGAAGAACTAGCTCAGAACCGATGTTGCATTGCATTCTGCACATGCTTGTCAAGGTGCTCATGCTGCGTAATGTGTTGCACACACCACGTGGACCATGGACACACATGGCCAGCTGGCTGATGTTACACGAATGCATGTATTATATAAAAACATTTTGACATGAGTTCTCAGCTGGTTCTCGTTAACTATGTGAACTTGATTAGAACGCGATTAGAACTCGCTCTTATTAACCACGCTAACTCCTGTGGTGAATACCGAGAATATAGTCACACAACGCCAACACGAGCCCGATTTCGAAGCTGGCTGGATGGTGAAACATTCAGACGTGGCTACTGATTTGGGAAATGTAACACGTTGAAGAATGCAACATGGGACATGAGGATTTTCTCTTTCTATTCGTTTTGAATACACGCTACAGGCAATCCACGGCAGCATGCGCCTCGACCTACCGTAACCTGCAAAATGTTTCGGTTTCCACGGTTAGTCCAGGTCGCACGCTATCGCAGACTGCCTTTACCTTCGAGATCGGACTCTTTTTGGTGTAGTTCGCCTTTTGCATGCAAAACACCTGCCTGGTAGAGTTCCGGGATGTATTTTGATTGCTAGCCTGCCATGGAGTCCCTCGTAATTCCAGCGCCATTCTTTTGTATTGAATAGTGCCATTGGGTGGAATTTTCGAAACGGTGTAAAGGTCAGTTGGGCGTAAAGGTCAGTGTAAAGTTCGGTCGAAAGCTCGGTCGGCGTAGCTCGGTGTAAACGTGAAACATTGCATGTTGTTAACGTGGAATGTTTCAAGTTTACACCGAGGTCTATCACACTGAGCTGTCGACCGAGCTTTCCACCGACCTTCACACCCAACTGACCTTTACACCGTTTCGAAAATATCACCCGTAGTTTTCCACATAAAACCCGAGGCGCTATCTTCAGAAAAAGATGGACACACATGCCTTTTTCAAAGATTTTTACACAAATAGAGCTCGCGAGGCTCTAGGTCTGGCTAGGGTTATTTTGTGAAAATCATCGTGAAAGAGGAAGAGCTCTACATGGAAAACTCCGACAGATAAGTACCTCGAGCACATAATCCATCAAGAACCAATGTGTGAACGTGTCAAGCACTATCGCCAACCCGTTGCCAAGTACGTCGGCGCACGCGAGTCCTGCGTGGAAACGCAGGTAAAAATGGGAAACAATAAAAAATGGAAAAAAAATTGGTAAAACTAGAGGTCGAATTATGTCTGATTGCTAGCTAACCAGCAAGCACGATGTATTCAGATCGAAGGCGAAAAGCTGGATGGTAGAATATCGTGAGCAGCAACATGGAGTTCCCGACAAGGGTCAACGTACCCACCGCCGTCAGTATGCTTTGCATCACGTAGTCGAATGGTGTGAACGTCATGATATGCGGCTGATGTTTCACAGATGTTGTTGTTATGTATTTCAACGAATTTTAGTGAGCGACTTGTTGGGCGACAGATGGGCGTAGCCGGGCCTGAATGGCCGGGCCTGAACCTATGCCCCCAGGACTGAACCGTTGCTGAACAATACTCTCGCAATGCCCACGGTTCTTTTTTTAATTTTAATGTTTACCCAAAACTATGTTTCTGCAAGCTCTAGTATCCATCCAATATGAAGGGTAACGAGGCGCACCACCGCCACTGCGTACTGTACTGGAGGAAACAAGTGTAACCGCATACTGCTGACGGTACAATGGGGAGAAACAAGAAGTTTCGAGCCATATTTATATGGTCCAACCGCGTGATTTAGAAAAAACCGTTGCAATGTTCCGGCGCCCGGTCGGGGAGGCCTGTGCGAAACAGAGCCGTGTTACATTCGGGGCTAGCCACAGCTTCGGGCAAGTAGTCGGCTTTGGTCACCTAGCGGTGTTGTGCCTGTGCGTTTGCCTGGTCTAACATCATCCACATGCACTCATGAGGGAAAAAGTGTCAGCAAGGGCTGTCTTGCACTGTCGTTTGTTCGACCCAACGCTGGGTAGCCAACAGTTGTCCCTGTGTTGCATGGTCCAACAAGGTGGCGAACATGGCTAATATGTATTGCGTTGCGAACGTATGTGGGTGTGATAGTGGATGTCATTGGGTGATATTTTCGAAACGGTGTAAACATCATTTGGGTGTAAAGGTCGGTGGAAAGCTCGGTCGACAGCTCAGTGTGAAATAGCTCGGTGTAAACTTGGAACATTCCACGTTAACAACAGGCAGTGTTTCACGTTTACACTGACCGAGCTTTCGACCGAGCTTTAAGCCTACCTTTACACCCAACTTTCGTTTATACCGTTTCGAAAATATTCCACCCATTGTGGGAATATTGGCTGAAAGCATAAAAGAATTCGTTTCTTCCCGTAAATAATAATGAGAACCAAAATGAAAGTTACCAGGATAATTGTGTTTTATAATAATATAATAATTGTAATAATAATTATAATAATATAATAATAATATAATAAAAATAATACGATTGTGTTTTTATAATAATCGTCTGGCGTCTTTCACAATTGCAAAATTGGCTGGAAACATAAATGAGCAAAAAGCTGGTGGAGCTGACGATCCAGAGCGGCCGCCGGAACATTGCAACGGTTTTTTCTACATCACGCGGCCGGACCGTATATATAATATGGCTCGAAACTTCTTGTTTCTCCCCATAGTACCGTCAGCAGCATGCGATTAGACTTGTTTCTCCCAATTGTATCATTAGAAGTGTACACTCACGGTTACACTAGTTTTAGCAATTATAGCGGTAGCGGATTATCAGGTTGGGGGATAGTGCAATATTCCGTAAGCCTGCTTCGGCTCTTTTTTCCTGGTTATAGTTATGAACTCTTCTTCAATGCAAAAACAGAGCAGAAATGTTTTTCGCGATGCTTATTTGCTCACGTAACCCACGGCGGTAAGTGCACTCCGTATTTTTGGCGGTTGTCAAAGCAACGCTTCATTACACCGGCTCTTCTGACGAGAGACAGCAGCAGTCAATCAGCATTGCCATTTTGGATCCTTGTTTGTGTCCTTTGAATGTCAGTTTATTGATGATTGGCAATCTTCGTTAACCGTTGGCGTGGACACTTACTGTCGGAACCACATACAATTCACCTTCTGAAAAATCATATGGAAACACAGTCCCATTATTGCATTCATTTTTGTCGAGACTGCTGCGAGACACGGGTAATAGAGCTTTTGCATTTTTTTCAATGGGAAATCACACTCGTATCAAAAAACGACGTTCGAAACAGAAGTTCGATTTGATTTGATCGCTACATATCAATTCCATTCGAAAAACGATTCAACAAAGTGCTACTGGCTGCTGAAAATCGACCAACAGATTATGGGACTGAACAGCGAATTCAAGTCGGGAAATATGGGTGCTGGGCAACACAGGCCAACGGTTTATGTCAGGTATTTTGAGTTAGTTAGGTTGGTTAGGTTAGGTTAGGTTGTTAGTTAGGTATGTTTTGAGGGACACAAAAGAGAACTTTTCCACTGACTAGCATATTTACGTCGATCACCTACGATCTAATCCCTTTGGTCGTGACTTTGAGAACCTCGAAGGTAACTTTGTGGGTATATAATGACAAATGGAGACCTTCTGTTTGTGAATTTGAGGGTAAATTTGAAGAGAGATAAAGACTTGTAATAACGGGGAGCGCATGTACATTCCAAAATCCTTTGCGAACAAAAAATGGTTTTCTTCGACTGGGGCTCGAACCCAGGTCCTCCTCCTAACCGGGGCATTGCTCTACAAACTGAGCTATCGAAGTGCATGCCCTTGGACGCAAAGTTTTTCTTCATATGCATACGCAATTGCGATTGTGATTGTGTTTGTGGCAATATGCAGCAACATTTTAATTTTTTGAGCGTTGGAATGAGGTGAAAATGAAGCAACATTTCTGCAGTTTCACGTCAGTGCGATAGGAAATATTTAATGAACAACAGCAAAAAATTATTTTGAATGAAGTTTTTATTTGAATTTGTTTTTATTTGAATGAATTCATTTCAGTTACAAAAGTGCCGTATAAATGATTGAAACAAGAGAAGGTTAGACTACTCCAAAAATTCGCCGAAGCCAGGCATTGCCCGATTACTTGGATGTACGAGCTGAAATCAAATAAATACAGTGAACTCTCTTTATGTGCAAGAGTATTCTACACCAGGGTTGGGCAAAAAACGTTTTTTTCTCAAAAATTCGTCTTTTTTAAAAAAACTGTTTTTTTAAAAAAACGTTTTTTGGAAAACGCCCAGATGACCGAAACATGACCCAAAAAATTGGAAAACGCTCATGTTGGGAAGAAAACGTAGTTAAATGAAGTAATTCTATGTGTTCCGAGGCAAAATAAACGGGTTTCAACCCTTTTCTAGCGAGTTGTATCATCCCCTATCAGACCCGCATCATGGGACCAACTTTGGCCGGGGTCAAACTCCGCATATCGACGTGTCTCGACAGTGCAAATTTTTTGAAAAAAAAATGCGACAAAAAATTTATTTTCCTTGAAAATCAGGACACTTTCCCTGAAAAAGCAGGGAAAATCAAGGAAATTCAAGGTTTAAAGAAAAACGAAAAACAACCCAGACGTTTTTAAAAAAATCATTTGTGTTTTTAAGAAAAAACGGGGGTGGTTTTTTTGCCGAACCCTGTTCTACACCACACTATCTAGTGGATGTTCTTAGAAGCAACCGAAATTACCGGGACCCGATTGTGTCAGTGATGGTAAGACTGTTACATAATGGCATGGTTTTTGCTTGACAGCTACCATAGTTCTTCATTTAGAGCCCCCGAATAGTGCCAGAGGCCCGTGCTGATGTCTCTGGTTTGAGTAAGTGCTTTTTCAAAACTGGACCAATGATTAATGGTTATCTGCACAAAAAGCCTTAAAACAGGTTGTTTTTACGTTTTTCAACAAAAGCAGTTCTAAAATTGAATTACACTTTCCTATAGATGCACATGAACGAAACAATTGAAGTGACATTCGACAACGTTACTGCTGATTTCCAAACATGTCACGGACCCCAGATTTTTAAAGGGGCCTTTCGCATTTCAAACACCCTTCAACCATCGCATGTGTTTAGACAGTGGTCAAGGCGTCATAAAAGTCAAACACACCGGAGGTCTAACGTCAGCATGCGGCCAGGAGATGTCCTTCAAGAGGACTATCCGGGAACAAAATCAAATGTGGACCAGCCCAATTTCTACCTGCGCATTCAGGCAACTCGCCTGATGACAAGGGCGGTCAAGGCGCAGAATGTCTAAGCCTCACTATAGAATTTCGCTTTTCTTTTTATTTCGAATTCCAATGTTGTTGTCCAAAATTGTTCATGATTAGCTGCTAAATGTGTCAAGGTCTGCTTGTCACGTTGGAACAATTCGTTAAAATTCGAAATATAAAGAAAAGTGAAATTCCACAGTTAGCGGTGTTGCACGTTTATGCGAAACAATTATTCGCCTTGACACCTTTTTGATCAAGCAGTTTGTCTGAATGCGCAGGTATAAATTGGGCTGGTCCGCGGCACACTTTGTTCCCGGATGTTCCTCTTGAAGTGCATCTCCTGGTCGCATGCTGCAGATTGGGTTGTTGATGCGTGAGAGTTTAATACCGCCCTGAACAATATTCAAATGCGTGCAAAGTTTGAAGGCGGTTTGAAATGCGAAAGGGCCCCTTTAAGGTAAAACTTTTGAAACGAATACGATTTTGCCCTTTTTCGTAATAGAGCCCAGGGACTTCACGAGTAAAACTCCGATTCTTATGCCCGACTGCATATACTTTGGAAGCATACCATTATTGTTAGTTCAGGTTCCATATGGGCAGTTTGCCAGGCACAAAATCTGTCTGCATAAGGTCCCCGAAGCCTTAACCTCCGAGTCAGTCATTCTTATGAAGAGTGTGCGGTTCGCCAGTGGGGTCGTAATTGCCAGTTGGTATTGTGGATATTGTCCTTCATAATCGCTGTCAACTTCGATCAGCAGGCCAGCTGGCATGGTTGCAGTCAAATGTTCCACTGCTGCCACTGCGTTGTACCAGATCAAACCTTCAAATGTGAGATCGTCAGATGTAACACTATAGCCATGTGACACATTTGTCGCATTGACAATGGCTATGCCCATAATAACTCATAAAGGACAGCGGATCTGTCCATTTGCGAATTGCGATACATCGATAAGCACATTCGTTGTTGGTGCAAATCCTATTCAATAATTGTATTAATGTTGTACAATGGGTGGAATTCACGAAAACGCAAACGCAATCGACGCAGTGATGCAAACAAAAGCGATGATGAGCACTTCCAGCTCGTTAACTTCATTCTATTAGGGCGGACTTGGGTTGGACACGGAAACCGTAATTCGGAAATATATCCGAATTCCGATTTCGGATGATTTTTGCAGAACACGGAATTAACCTTCAACCAAATTTCACTCCGCTGGGTTTTCAAAGGAACATTTCCGAGTCCTGCGTTTTTCATGTTTTATCCGATAACCGGATTCCAGAAATATTTCCGGAAAACGCAGATGCTGTTCCGCATCCGGAAATAGAAAAAAGTTTTTGCTTGTAAATATTTCCGGATTCCGTGCTCAATCTAAGTCCGCCCTAAAGGCAAACTATGCCAACACGAGCCTAATTTAGAGGTGGTGAACTTGCAAAACGCTTGAAAGAGAAAATCTCATATGCACCATGCTGTATTCCCCAACTTGCAACGCTTTCCAAATCAGCAGCCAGGTATGAATGTCACCTATCTGCCACCCTCCGAAATCGGGTTCGTGTTGGCATGGTGATGCTTACAAGATCAGCAACGCACGCATACGTTTTGAGAGTAAAAAGGGAATTTACGCACCGAGGTGGAGGGCGTAGGTGAGACATACTATTAAATACACGGTGCATTTTCAATTGCGCTGCGCAATTGGCTTTCGGGCGAATTCGGCCCAATGTATTGTCTGTTGATTATATTTCGACATAGGGTGATATTTTCGAAACGGTGTAAAGGTCAGTTGGGTGTAAAGGTCGGTGGAAAGCTCGGTCGACAGCTCAGTGTGATAGACCTCGGTGTAAACTTGAAACATTCCACGTTAATAACACGCAATGTTTCACGTTTACACCGAGCTACGCCGACCGAGCTTTCGACCGAACTTTACGCCGACCTTTACGCCCACCTGACCTTTACACCGTTTCGAAAATTCCACCCATAGTGTATAAACCACATTCAGCGACGTTTGGAGCGGGCTGGGTGGACGCCATTCTGAATGAATGTTTCAAGCATTGCTAATTCAGGCAAAGACCGATTGAACATTGCTTGCTGCGTGGCGCAAAAACACGTGGCCTGTCATCGCACAACACCAAATGTTCAATGACTCTGCGCCTGAATTGGCAATGCTTGAAACATTCATTTAGAATGGCGTCGACCCAGCCCGCTCCAAACATCGCTGAATGTAGCTTATACACTCTGTCGAAATATAATCAACAGACTATGGGTGGAATTTTCGAAACGGTGTAAAGGTCAGTTGGGCGTAAAGGTCGGCGTAAAGTTCGGTCGAAAGCTCGGTCGGTGTAGCTCGGTGTAAACGGGAAACATTGCCTGTTATTAACGTGGAATGTTTCAAGTTTACACCGAGGTCTATTACACTGAGCTGTCGACCGAGCTTTCCACCGACGTTTACACCCAACTGACTTTTACACCACAGCAAAAAATAGTGGGACGATGCT
>JASAMV010000666.1:0-60317 GCA_030248065.1 Rhynchonema sp. JSB1_4
ATGTACGCACAGATTGGGTTCGGGACCAACCACCCATTGGTATACACGCTGTTCGGGCTATACGCTCTGGTGCCCATGTATGGCAGATTACCCGTATGAAACACTCAACATTCTCAGGTTTCGACCGATGCCGACGACAACAACCGGTGTGACAATGCCGATCACGTACTGTGCCACTGATCAAAACAATCGTTCAATCGAACAAACATGGCCATGTGATGTTGACACCCAACCAATTAATCAAAATGACATGAATCAAAACGGAGACGGTCAGCGGTCTGTTCATTACAAAAATGGCAGCAATAGGCATAAGAACAGACATGGCAGAAATGTGACGCACAAAGCTTGTGTTGAACGCAGAATGACCAAAAACCGTCGTAAACGCGACCAAACGTCGGTCAAGTCACAAAACTGCAAATCTGCCAAAGGAACTGATGTTTCAGACGGTTTGCTTAGCACACTGGTGCGGCCCGTCGAAAAGTCTATGTGTGCAAATTTGAAATCAAATGAAACAGCTCAAAATGCTGCCAATAGTGATAAAAACTCAGACGGTTTGCTTAGCACACTGGTGCGGCCCGTCGAAAAGCATCTGCGCTCAAAACTGATGTCAAATGACGATGCTATTGATGATACCACAAATTGTGATGAGGTGTCGGGTGGATTTGCAAGCACACTGGTGCTACCCACCAGAGAGCAACTGTGCTCCAAGCTCACTAGAGCTGGTATGAATTTAAGACAAACGGCAATTGTGCCACGCACACTGGTGCGATCCGCAGCTGGAAGCCGTGAATCTGTGAATGCCAATGACACTGTACCGAATTATCGTGCATTTGTGAATGCCAATGACACTGTACCAAATTATCGGGCATCTGTGAATGCCAATAATACTGTACCGAATTATCGTGCATCTGTGAATGCGAATGCATTAATCCCAGTTATTGCTACATCCGCGATGCCAATGGAAAACGTACCGATATCGGATTGGGCCAAAAACGGCACAACGGCATCGAAGCCAGTAAACCGACCGATCGGCATCTGCAGCCAAACGACCTCGTCATCCGGAGCCAACCGCCGCGCCGACCCCGAATTATCGTGCATCTGTGAATGCGAATGACACTGTACCGAGTTACCGGTGCTCTGGGGAATACAAAAGGCGAAACGCCAATCGTGCATCTGTGAATGCCAATGACACTGTACCGAATTATTCGGGCATCTGTGCGTACATTGTGGATATGATACCAATGGGTAGTTGGTGAACCCAATCTGTGCGTACATTGTGGATATGCGTGTATGTATATGTATGTCGTGTATGTAAAAGCGAACAGCCCCGGATTATCGTGTATGTAAAAGCGAACAACAAAAATGATTTTGAAATGTGATCTGCGGCAACTGTGGCGTAGACAGTTTATGAAATAAGCCAACACAATTCGATCCTGGGGAGTCCCGGCTTGACAAACTAGATTCATACAGCTGTTTTGTTATTGGTGCAAATCTAATCAGCTTTTAACAGAACATTGCGTTATCAGGGCATTTATTTTGCGACATCAGCCGTGTTATGTTCCGCGATTTCTCAGGCCCGAACGTTCTGGCCCGACTTGTTCAGGTCCAGGAATGCAGGCGTGACGTTTTCAGTTAGTTTTGACCCATTAAAGTGTTAGGCTTTGATCATTGCCTGTATATGTGATACACAGTGCCTGAATATCCGGGACTGGACATACAGTATTAGGCAGTCCATCGGCTCATGGCACTTTTTATACACACAGCGCATGCAGCAGCACGCGCCATTTTCTAAACAAAATATACACTTTGGGCGAGTGTCATACTTTGATGGCCGCCTTTTAGTTTATCCGGTTTTCATCTGCTGCACTGTTGCAAAATTTGGGGATGTTTCAACGGATAACTGCAGAGATTAGACACATTCATTGATGGCCATAATTTAGCGTGCAGCCTGTGTATTGAGTGCAATGACCTGGCTGATTGCCCATACATACGGTGTCCAGAGAATGAATCGTCGTGTAATGACGGTGTTCTGCTCATACCATAACCAAAAGCTTGCCATCACATTTCAGGCTTCGATTCATTCATCAAACACTGGTGTTGTTGTTGTCATGCGGTGGTCGTCGTTGACGAATCCTCTGTTGTTCCACTGTCTGATCGCAATGGATATGAGAGAGGTAGGTGTAAGTACGACATGTAGTATGTACTTTTGTAGTTGTGCAGAGCAACGCAAAAACACACCATGGACTTGTGTCAAACTTGGTGGCTTAGGGTGGGGTAGACTAGGACCAGAGCGTTTTTCCAAAAGTGCCCATACTGTTTCGAAACAATGTGTGAGTGCGCCAAGGATCGGGACCGGTATATATTTTGTTCGCTATATAGAATATTCACTTTGGAGGTTAAGGGATTGGGCACCAAAAAGTCGTTCACAACATTGAGGATTCACTATATGGAGGTTCACTATGGCGAGAGTCAGCCGTATTTCAATTTTCATTTTATTTTTATTTTCATTTTCATCCAAAATCGTATTCACTTTTCACTCTCAGGAGAGCGTTGTGCTCGTAAACGAAATCGACATTCTGGTTTGGAATCTCCGATGGGAAGACGGTCTGTTCACTCTTTATCCGCTGTTCCGTGCCGTACTTTGGGACATTTCACGTATTGCGATTGAATTGCCGATTTTAGTGGTGTTTGTTGCGTGTTATGCAACAAACAGGAAAAGGTATACGTTTTGGTGCACCACATATGCCTTTTTTGAAGGATTTTATTGTACAATTTGTATATAATCCAAACTTACAATTTGCATGAAATTAGGCGCCACAAAAAACTGAGCGGTACCTATGTACCACCGCACCGACACCCCGCGCTCAAGTATACTAACACTAACACCCCCAATGTTATGAACGGGCTAGGGCTCGCGCGGGAAATTTTTTTCCCGCGGAATTTCGCGGGAGGGAGGGAAATTTGCGGGAAATTTCCCGTCCCCGTTTCCCGGGAAATATTTTCGGTAGTGGCATTTTCCGCGGGAAATAGTGCCTGAAAATTCCCGCGGGAAATCGGCCATTTCCCGCTTTTTCACGTCCTTCGACCATTTCCCGCGCGAGAATTCCCGTCAGTAATTCCCGTGAAATTTCCCACGGGAAACGGGAAATCGAAACGATCAGACCATCTTTTGCCGGCTTTTCTTCTTCAGTATGGATTGGAAATAGACTTTTTGTCTTTCTTAGACCTGTTCATGAAAATCACGACCCTGAGCAATTGACTTAGGCTACATTTTTCAACTTACAATTAGCGGCTCATGCACTGAACCGACCAATCAAGAAATTACCGGATTTAATGGCACGTGTGTGTAGCTAGAATACTCGCTTGAACGTGTGTGGTCTGGCGAATAGACACACACCCATACGCGTCGAGGCGTATAACGAACGGACCGGTATTACGTGTGTGTGCGCTGCGGTGCACATGAGTGTGCGTGCGTTGGGTTTATGAGTGATTCTGAGCCGCAGCCAGACCGCGTTCCCATAGCTCAGTTGGTAGAGCAACTGGCTGTCCAGGCCTGGTGGCTGGGAGGTCGGAGGTTCGAGTCCTTCCGGGAGCATACGTTTGGTGTGGCGGTTCAGGATCACACGTGTCTCAGCATGAACAGGCCTGAATTCTTGGTAAATACTGTTATATAGTTGTGGTTCATTCTCCAAAGGGCAACTTCACCTTCAAGTGCCCTTCTTGTACATTGCTAGTTCACATCAACAGACAACAGCAACTGTCATCCACTTTTTAAAACATCAAAGGAACGCTTATAGCGGCCTGCTATTACGTTAGCAACTTCTCAAACCAAAAACTAGGGCGGGAAATTTACGGGAAATATCTGTTTTCCGCGGGAAATTTACGGGAAATTCCTATTTTCAGCGGGAAATTTAAGGGAAATTTCTGTTTTGCGCGCGAAATCTGCGGGAAATATCACCATATCCCGCGGAAAATTTCCCGTTTTCCCGCATTTCCCGCGGGAAATGGGCCTTTTCCCGCAATTTCCCGTCCTTCAAAATTCTGAAAACCATTTCCCGCGACATTTCCCGTCCTTCAAAATTCCAAACTTCCATTTCCCGCAAGAATTCCCGGACCCTTGGGGAAAACGGGAAATTTCCCCAACTTTTCCCGTCCTTCAAAAAAATTTCCCGCGCGAGCCCTAGAACGGGCACCATTCCCATGTGTTGGAACTTCCCACTGAGCAGCACTGCTGCGAAAAAATATCCTTGAACTGAACTGTATATAAACCTGAGCTATATAATTGTTCAGTCGTCAAAGAACTTCAGCTCTGGTTGTCAACTGAAGCAGTGAGATCCTGCGAGCCCAACAGGTATGTACTAGTGTTTGCAGAACCGGATTCGTCAACCGAGCTAAATCAATCAATGCCAATGTTCGGAATACTCGTTTCGTGCGTGATTTCGTGGTTGCAATGTTCGTTCGTTCACTCGCTCGTCAATCAGCCGACTCGCTCGTTCACAATATAGTTTTTATAATAACAAAAGGAGAATAACCAAAACAACAGGAAGGCGCAATACGCGCACACGGGGCACACACGAACAAAACCAAACGTGACCGGGGACGAGATCCTTACTCCAACAGAACTACAGTAACCCGTTCTCTTACATTGGAAGGACCAGACGGGCGACAAGATTTGGAATGGTTTAAATAAGAGAGATGCGGAGGAGAATAATGACACACACAAACAGGGGTCACCAGAAGGAGAATAATAACGCTAAACAAAGGTAAACAAGGCACAAAAGGTAACAATAACGGCAGCTTTACGAGAAATACAACCTAACTTAGCCTAAAACCCCACTAAACGGTACTAAACTAAAGGAATAATCACTATCACGGGACTACAGCAGTACTAAATGAGCGCTGGAAATGTGTATATACATGGGATTTAGGGCTGAGTTGACGACATGACTTTATCAAAGGAATTCTTTTCAGCCGCACAATCTACTGTCTGTATCTGCTTCGACAACTGCTTCGCGCCATTGGCAGTTTTGTGAGCGGCGTTATTGTGGGCGTCTGGTTTTTCGACACTTTTCACTACCCCGATTTTTCCCGAAACCTTTTCCATTGGCTTGTTTGGCTATTTGGGAACAAATTTATCGCTAACGGCCTGCTTCACGCCGCACTTGCCGTATTCACCGTTGCACAAGTTGGTTTGGATGAATGGATTACAGTTTAGCTTCTTTGTAGTGACCACAGCCGTAGACATTGGGTGAGCGGTGTTTTGGTCCAATTTTTTTGCCAAAGTCATCGTCTATTCTTCCAGTTGTCAGCTTCCAGTCATGTGACTGTAAAGTGGCTACGATCACTAGCTTCAATTTGTAAAATAATGCTGCAAACCCCGCAGCATTGAAGAATATTGTTCCAGATTAGAACCCTGACGGGTCGACAAACTCAACGCACCCAGGACACCGCGCTACAGGAAGCCACAAGCACAGCATAGAAAAGAAGCAGAGAAGAACATTGTGCTGCTTCAAAATTATATGGAACGGCAGTTTGTTTGAAGTTGTTCCGAACTTGCTTCTGTTGCTGTCCACGATCAATATGACCTTTATTCGAACTCCAAACCGCTGCGATTGTAATTCATAAAATGCGTCGGCTGTTCCCACGAAAAGAACTGGCGAAAAAAGAAACTGCAGGGAGAAGATACGAAATTGTTCATGTGCTATCGTTTCAGATCTGTACTTTATTATTCTCTTTTTGCAACCCTCGGAAGACAAGTCAACTTTTTTCATTCTTCCTGGAACTTTATGCTGGGAGAATTACTTGGCATTATCTACATAGTAATTGGTGCGATAGTCGTCTCTGACGAATCCCCACTTATTCCACTCTCCGATCGCAATGCATAAAGGGGGCGACTCATTGCTAAAAGTGCCCTGTTTATGGTTTCAGCGTGTAGCTGAGACCCGCGCCATCACAAAGCCACCAAGATTAAGCCGATCGGGTCGGAATCGGCCGAGATCGAAGCGATTGAATCGGGTCGACTAGGAACAAAAATAATTTTGGACCAGCTGCATTTTTATTGCAAATCAGGGGAACCTCGTACTCTGGCCATGAAACATTCAGAAAAACAGTCCTTTCTATATGAAAACAAAGACACATTTCTTGGTGTACTTGAGGTCAGCCACCTGACAGCCACGTCACGCAGTGATCATATAAAAACGACTATTTTTCTGAATGTTTCATGGCCAGAGTACGAGGTTCCCCTGATTTGCAATAAAAATGCAGCTGGTGCAAAGTTATTTTTGTTCGTGGTTGGACCGATTCAATCGCTTCAATCTCGGTCGATTTTCATCCGATTAATTCAATTTTGATGTCATTCTGATCGCACAATATCCCAGCTACAAGCTGAAATATGAGTCCGCCCCTTTAAGAGGCTTGGGCTGTTTTATTCACTTTGTAAGACAGACCAGTTTCTTGCTGGTGTTACGAGTGCTGAAACATCCTTGTTCACCTGCCTGTGGGTGATATTTTCGAAACGGTGTAAAGGTCAGTTGGGTGTAAAGGTCGGTGGAAAGCTCGGTCGACAGCTCAGTGTGATAGACCTCGGTGTAAACTTGAAACATTCCACGTTAATAGGCAATGTTTCACGTTTACACCGAGCAACGCCGACCGAGCTTTCGACCGAACTTTACATCGACCAACTGACCTTTACACCGTTTCGAAAATTCCACTCAATGAGTGGTTGGATACAACTGCGCAAGAAGTGGCAAGAAAGCTGTAGAAAATAGAAGAAAGGATTATCAATGTGTTTCTAAATGAATTGTCTGACATTTTGGAGAACGGATTCCATACAAAGTAAAGCTGCTTCTGAACTTTCATTGTTTTCTTCGTTCATTGCCATATTTGAGAGCTGAGTGCGAGTCATGATAAGCTTAGTACTTTACAAGAACAAGATGGTGAAAGCGAAGCACAATAATGCAAAACCGGCGTGTTTAACAGGGTGATCGAAATTTTGAAACTTGATCCCCACCACATCACGTTCAGAACCGTTCGAAAATGACCGCCTGGCCCAGAGCTGTTATGAACATGATTTATTACCTTTTGTTCGGCAGCAAATTTTGTTCATTCAACTACACTGTGGCCGGGATGCGCTTGCTGGCATGGTCGGGTCGGGTGCAGGGTTTCGGTCTCATGCTCATATCTTGCGATTTCGTTGTGTCTGTGGTTTCGACCAGCGTCAAGGTTTCCCACAGCTCACAACAAGGGGAAACTGTTACGTTTAGATTAAATTTTAGTTTAGCTTAGTTTAGTTTTAGTTTAAATGACAGAAACAACACGATCGCAACGTACGGCCCAACTCATTTTGCACCACGCCCGACCATGCCAGCAAAGTGCATTCAGCAAAGTGTAGTTCATATCAATCGTCATGCGGTGGTAGAATCCCCTGCTGTTCCACTATCTGATAGCAATGGATCAGCTACAGATATCAACAAAACCAGCATAGTACTTTCGTAGTCAACCAGCCAAAACAAGCATTGTTTGCATGTTCATACCGAACGATGTGCAAACCATTCTTCGCCAACGCACTTTTATTTCATTGCCTAATCGCTATGGATATCAGAGAAGTTTGCTGCTGTTGATAGAGCTGATCCACATGGGTTCATATTGTCCACTTTAATCATTGCGATCCAGGAAACAAAGATGGCGCCGTATGAGCTACGTTATCTGGTCGTGTTCTCCGATCTACGGTTGAGCAAATGGTTTTTTCTGGCCGACTTCTGGGCGTTGTCACGATTGGCGATCGAACTGCCCATATTGTTGGCGTTCGTCGTGTGGTACGCGACCAGCACACAAAGGTGTGTGATACTGTCGAAGATTGAACACGAGATTTTTCCGTTGATCTTAATACCTGCTGCCCGATATAGACAGATGTAACCAAATCACGCAGTTGGCCACCGGATCGATTCGGACCTGCGATATTATTGGAGCCGCCATAATTTTGGCCATCGTAAAAGGTGTTCATTCTAAAATCTGCGAACAACTTTTACGCTGGTCTAATTTGGTGGCAAGAATTGTCCGAACCGCAATGAAGAAAACCTACATATCTATACTACGCAGCATTACGATCTACGGCCTTTATCTATTGCGCCATGTGTTTCGCACCTGTGGTAGTGTGATCTACACGTCTGCGTACATGCCCAGCTCCTATCAAAGCTACCAAAGTCTCTCCACACCCGTCTATATGATCATGACCTACGTTGTCGCCAATGCGATGCTACATTTGCTACTCGCCATGAGCACGGCAGCGCAGGTTTGTGGAGTGTTTATCTACATACGACACGTTCAGGTCGTTTCAGAAAAGCATGAAAATTCGTGAATGAAAGAGAGTACATCTACGCTACAGCAGAGCCCTAGTAATATCTGAGAGCAGGGCAAAATGAATTTTGAAATTTTCCTTAACTGCACCTCCGGTTGGTATTGTATCGTTTGACACGTAAACTAAGGTTTCTGTGGTTTCATCAGATTTTCAGTGCACCAAATCTATGTTCATACATAAATATACTGGTGAATAAAATAATACCAAATTTGTTACAGATAAAAATCATACGACGTCAACAAAATCGACACGTTCTGCGTGAGGATGCACCTGTACTTGACATCGCAATCGCAAACCAGGCACCCACCGAAAGCAAAAACATTAGTTTCGAAAAAGAATGATATTGACAGCGCTGCGATTTTATTTGCAAATTGTTGCGCAGCACATCGTACCTGGGGTATGTAAGCTATATAGTACCTGCTACACCACAAGCCTTGACTGCGCGATGGTTGAAATTTGCTGGAAATATGATTCACATTTCACAATGAGCCGGACAATAGCGGCATTAGATTTTGAACATACTAACGTGCAGAATGAGACTTTAATAAATCATTTTTCGCGATCGTTGTTTCGCAAATGTTGAATGAAAAACTTCATACGCTCTGTACCCTCTTCAGTCACCGTGGAACTCTTTATGGTGGCACCTTCCATACAGTGGATATTTCTTAACGCTCAATTTGGTCCTCAATCAGCTGTTAAGCTTCTGATCACAACTCGTAGTGGATCTTCCATACGGTGTCAGAAAATGCCCGGGTGCCGATCATGTCACAAGAAATGGGGCTCACTTCTGTGTGGACATTGTGGAACCCCAAAGGAATGCACCGCTATTTACACAAGAAAGAGCGTGGGCTGCTAATTTTCTTTCCTACAGTATGTCCGCAAGCAGGTAGGTCGTTCGCAACGTTGCGTGGCAACTTTAACCTCGGGTTTGTTCTACACAGTCCCAGTTGTTCTTTCGCTCATTTGGGGCAGCATTGTGTCTTCGACTTTGCGTCTGCGATTTGCGAGATTAGCATTAGCCTATATTCGACAAACATATGACGACCATGACAGAAAGGCTTTTGCTGCCGGACCATTTTTTTGGTGCTGCCTCAGATCTTTGTTTCCGTTCTGTGGAAACTCGGGACTCGATCAATTACACGTACAAACATCCTGCAAGGGATACACACTGGCTGACAGATCATAATTGCTGCATACACATACGTGAGCACATTTTTTCATCACTGTTCATATAACGAAATGGAAATCCTATCGCACTGATGACGTCGCACGCGTCCACCAGCCACATTCTGTTGCTGTTGGTGATCACTGCAATCACGGTGCAATCGGTATCTCCCGAAGATGATCAAACGTTGATGCAAAAATCTGAGTATACGGCCAGGTTGAAGGTGAGAAACTTTTTATGAAGGTTCAGGTAATGAAATCTGGCAAGAACCATATACAGTTCATTCACTTGGGATCGCGATAAATTTAGATTGCAACCAAGTGTTGGGTGTTCATCGCTCACTCGAAACCCACATTGTTTCGGTTTTTAAGTCTTTTTTCCAAAATCGATTATGCTCATGTATACACTGTGAGGTCTGGTTGCAAATTTGCCAAATTATTCCCCGCAATCACCACAACGCGTGCCTGGCTGTTTGCCGCGTCTCTGAACTCAGCTGCTGGTTCCAAAAGTTAAAAAATGACAACCGTTAATTGCGAGAGTCACACAAGCTGATACCATTGTACGCATGGTATGTCAGATAGCATAGCAGTGTATCATTAGCTCATACAATGTGCAACCAATGCCAAATAAAATGTACGGCTGATTGCACAAATGCAAAATGAATTTGTGCACAGATGAAACAGACGTTAGTGCTTGACTCTGTCTGGCTCTTCGTCACTACGGGAACCAAGCAGCCAGATACCAATCAAGTACGGTGCTTGACCGCTTCTTGTTATAAGTACGATAACCAAGTAGGCATTGTTGGTCAGTCACGGCTCCAGAACCAGGCACGGAGCAGCCAGGCACACTGTGGTGAAGGCGGGGGCGTGATTGTGACCCGAACTTGCGCATACCATTTACTACAGCGTGCTCATCGCTACCGAGCCAACGCTCCGCGCGTGGATCGCACCGCACTGCTGAACTGGCACAACGCAGTTTCCGATCTTCTGCCGGAAAGCCAGGCTGAGCGCAGTGTCCAAGAGGCAGCAGAGGCCAACTTCTATCAAATCAAAGACCGAATAGTCGAGCTATTAAATTTGGCCAACGCGCAAATCGACGACAAAAAGAAGCTTCAGGAAATACTGGCCGAATTAGATCAACTGCAGTCGACTATCGAAAACGAGATCAAGGGAAACGAGAATGACCAAGAAACAGCGGCGAATGAGAAGAAACAGGCGTTCAGGAAGAGCGTTAGTCGAGTTGAAACGCCAAGACGGACGGGCGCAGGCCAAGGTGCAACTCGCAATGCATCGTGACATGGAAGAACGAGCGAAGCAAAGAATCGAGAATTGGCGACGTCTGATGGAGCCGTTGGGGCGGGCAAAGCAGTGGGCAAATGAGGCCATTGCGAATGTCAGTCCTGCTGCTGCATCGAGCAGCCGTGTCGTCGGCGGAGGAGCCAGTGCAGCAGCGGGGCCATCACGGACGCCAACGGTGTCTGAAAGTGAAGATGACGGAGAACCGCAGTCAGGAGCAGTTGCTGGGTCGGCTGCCCGCAAGAAACAGCAAAAAAAGCACAAGGGAAAGAAAAAGAAGAAGGGTGGCGGGCGAGGTGGATAAACGATGAAAATACCATATTTCTTAGAAGTGCATTTTACACGTGTTTTGTTTGTGATACCACACACATGTGTTCCTTGTGATTGCGATTTTCTACTGTGCGAGTGCCGAATGTCTGTGAGTTTTTATGCTTCCAGAGAAATCCGCCCCAGGGCTTATCAGCGAGTGTTGGATGTGTTTATAAGTACCCAGGCAGCAATGAATATGTGTGATTGAATGACCTCTGTTCACCTGACTAATTGGACCATTTTCCGAAAATATAATGACTATTTTCCGACTATAATGTACAACGAAGTAATTTCAACGATCTCACACAAATATCCTGCAAGGGACACACACTGGTTAACAGATCATAATTGTTACTCACCTATACCTAGTACGTGACCACATATTTTAATCTGTTCATATAACGAAAACTGCAAATCATATCGCACTGATGACGTCGTACGCGTCCACCATCCACACTCTGTTGCTGTTGGTGATCATTGCAATCACGGTGCAATCGGTATTTGGTGAAGATGATAAAACGATGATGCAAAAATCGGAGCATACCACCAGATCTAAGGTGAGCAACGTTTTATAAAGGCTAACCAATGAAATCTAGAACAATAGTGCACTTGGAGTCAAAATGTATCTGTTTATTCATAAATTGCTGCCAACTGTTGGGTATACCATTGGCCTCTCTCAGTCGAAACCCACATAGTTTCGCTTTTAAGTTCTTGTGCACAATTCATCATACTCAGGTATACACGGTATGATGTGGTTGCAAATTAGTCAAATTATTCCCCGTAATTCCCAAAGCGTGTGCCTGGCTCTATGCCGCGTCTCTGATCGCAGCTTGGTTGGTTGTCGCAAGTTAAAATAAAAATAGCGTCACAATCAGATACCATTGTTTGCACACACCCAGCATGCAATGTACTGAGTGCAGTAATGTTGGTCTGTTTCGCCCTGCTTTCGTAGACAGACCGAGGCGCCAGGACTCCTCAGTGCGAACGTCTCTAGCAATCCTCCAAAACGCCCCACCATTGCTGGGCTATCAATCACTGCTTGCAAACTCGTTTTGCCCTCACCATCATCATCATCAACAACAGCGCTCCCATCGCCACCGAACCAAGCTGATCGAGGTGCGATCTAGAAGCCGAGTGAATCGTGACGCGCTGCTCAACGGGCACAGCGCATTAGCCGATCTGCTGCCGGAAACCGAGGCTGAGAACAGCGTTCAGGAGGCAACCGAGGCCAACTTCTATCAAACCAGAGACCGACTGATCGAACTGCTCGAGCTGGCCAAGGGCATGTACGAAACGCAAAACTACGACAACCGGAAGCTTCACGATATATTGGCCGAATTGGTTCAACTGCAGTCGACTATCGAAGATGAGATCAAGGGAAACGAGAACGACCTAGAAACAGCGGCGAATGACAAGAAACAAGCGTTCAGGAAGAGCATCAGTCGATCTGAAACGCAAGACGGACGGCTGCAGGCCAAGATCAAACTGGAGACGTATCGTGCGATGGAAGGACGGGCACAGAACAGAATCGAGAATTGGCAACGTCTGATGGAGCCGTTGGGGCGGGCAAAGCAGTGGGCAAATGAGGCCATTGCGAATGTCAGTCCTGCTGCTGCATCGAGCAGCCGTGTCGTCGGCGGAGGAGCCAGTGCAGCAGCGGGGCCATCACGGACGCCAACGGTGTCTGAAAGTGAAGATGACGGAGAACCGCAGTCAGGAGCAGTTGCTGGGTCGGCTGCCCGCAAGAAACAGCAAAAAAAGCACAAAGGAAAGAAAAAGAAGAAGGGTGGCGGGAGAGGCGGATAAATGATGAAAATACTCCTTATCTGTGTTTTGATTGTGATACCACGCACATTGTATTGTGTTGCTTGTGATTGCGATTTTCTACTGTGCCAGCATCTATGAGCTTTTATACTTCAAAAAAATTCCGCAAGTCAGTGCAGCAAGCCTGAGCCTGAGAAAAAGGCAAGTCAATTTTGAAACTGGACTAGCTTTTCCCAAAATGCGGTCGGCTGCCCGCAAAAAAGGACACAAAAAAGCACAAGGGACAGAAAAAGTAGAATGATTGCGGGGAGGCGGATAAACGAAGAAAGTAACATTATTTAGAAGTGCATCTTAGGGCGCCCTTAGTCATGTGGAAAATGGAAAATGGAAATGAAAAAATAATCTATGTCCAAGTTTTCCATTTCCATTTTCCAATATGACTAAGGGCATACTCGAAAATGAAAAATGGAAATGAAACTGTGGCAGTCATGTTTTGACATGTGCCAAAAACATTTTCTGCTCTGCTCAGTTCTCGGCCGCTGATTGGTCAGATTTTACACAGAAAATGTTTTGTTTCATTCCCATTTTCCATTTTCCAATATGCCCTTACTCATACTGGAAAATGGAAATGGAAAACTTGGACATAGAATATTTTTTCATTTCCATTTTCCACTATGACTAAGGGCGCCCTAACCGGTGTTATTTATACACACACGTGTTCTTGCGATGGGGATTTGATTCTGTACGAGTGCCGACGAGTATCTGTGAGTTTTTAAACTTCAAGAGAAATCCGTCCCAGGGCTTCGGCTTTTCAGCGAGTGTTGAAAGTGTTTATAAATAGCAGCAATGAATATGCGCGGTTAATGACCTCTTTTCGAACCCCTCTTTTCACCTGGAGACACAGCTTTTCTATCTTGGACGAGTTTGACAATTTTCAAATTGTCCCAGCTTTTCCAAAAGTGCTGACCGTCCGTCCTCAGACGCGGCCGCGCTCGCTGGACAAAGAAAAAATCGTTTTTTCATATTTCAAGTTTTATCTGCACGCTTTCGCAAAGACCTTTACACAAGATCCGGAGAAACCCTAAAAAATGAACATGAGTATTAATAAACGAAAATGTGAACATGAACGAACAAACGACAAAGAAAACGTACCGGCGAGATTCACCAACTAAACTATTGAAGAGAACAAACGTAACGAGCAATAAAATTTTTTTACAGTTCGTTCTTTTAAATCGCCTTTTCAGCAGAGGAGTCAATCGGCCGGGTTTGGCCGCGTGGCAGAGGTGGGAATCGGGCCGGGCCGAGGTTTCCGGCCCGAACGGTCGGGCCGGGCCGGGATACCGTAGTCGATAGTCGGCCCGAAAACAGAGGTCGCAATCGGGCCGGGTTTGGCTTGGCCGGCCCGGCCCGAGCCCCCAAATCTCCGGCCCGGCCCGGCCCCCGAACCCCCAAATCTCTGGCCCGACCCGAATTTTTGGCTCAGATTTTAACCCAATTTTTGCGATTTTTAACCTATTGTTTGGTTGAAAATTCATTGTTTTTCATGAAAAAGTCGTCAGATAGCACAGGTCGCAATCGGGCCGGCCCGACCTCGGGCCGGGCCGGGCCGGGCCGAGCCGGGCCGGGCCGCGATTTTGGGCTTTTGGCTCGGGCCGGGCCGGGCCGGAGATTTGGAGGGTCGGGCCGGGCCGGGCCGGGCACCCCGGCCCGAAGCTTCTGAACAATCTGAAGTGACTTATTTTACTGAAAAAGTAGGGGTTTTTTTGTCCAAAATACTAAAATTTCTGACGGATTCAGCAAGTAAGTGATCAGCATTGTCCAGTCGTGTGGCTACCCAGGCGTGCAATCAACCTACTGTACCACCAGAAAGGCCTGAAATCAACCTACCTACTGTCGACCGGCCGAGCTAGGGGGGAACAAAATTTTTTATGTCCAAGTTTAGATGAAAATGTACTCTTAAAACCCTCAAAATTTTTCGATTATTTGGAATGAAAAATATGGATTTTATACCATTTTGAGCCAAAAATAGCAACCTACTGTACCAGCCGGGGGGCGGCGACCTACCTACTGTACCAGGATGGCGCGTCATCTACCTACTGTACCTAGGGGGGACCCCCCAGCCACACCATTGGTATTGTCTATCTGGCGACTTTTTCATGGAAAACAATGAAATTTCAACAAAAAAATTGATTCAAAAATCGCAAAAATTATGACAAAAATTGGGTTAAAATCTGAGCCAAAAATTCGGGCCGGGCCGGGCCGGGCCGGAGATTTGGGGGTTCGGGCCGGGCCGGGCCGGAGATTTGGGGGTACGGGTCGGGCCGGGCCGGGCCGGGGATTTGGGGGCTCGGGCCGGGCCGGGCCGGCCAAACCCGGCCCGATTGCGACCTCTGTCAGATAGACAATACTGATCACTTACTTGCCGAATCCGCCAGAAATTTTAGTATTTTTGACAAAAAATCCCTACTTTTTCAGTAAAATAAGTCACTTCAGAAGCGTCGGGCCGGGGTGCCCGGCCCGGCCCGACCCTCCAAATCTCCGGCCCGGCCCGAGCCGAAAGCCCAAAATCGCGGCCCGGCCCGGCCCGAGGTCGGGGGGGGGGGGCGGTGGGGGCTGAATAGGAGATCCCAGGTCGGGCCAGTGGCCGGTCCGATTGCGTCCATGGTACGCCTGCCCCCCAACCACATCACTGACTATCTCCCTCAATTTTTGCCTAAAATAGGCGTTTTTAGGCCTAAAATTGGCATTTTTAGGCCTAAAGTGTGTGATTTTTTGGTCAATGTTGTGAAAAGTCGCCAAATTACCCTTTTTATGAAGAATTTTTTCCATAAAGGGGCAAAAATAGGTAAAATATTCCATTCCACCTCAAAAAGTGACTTTCCTGAATTTGGGCCTCCCCAGGAGTAATCCGTAATGCGTAATCCTCGGGCAGGCGCACCATGGAGGGGGAACAGAACCCCCCAAACCTCCCACCTCCAACACTGAAGTACTCAACCCCCCCCCCCCCAACCCCCTCGGGTTTTGTGGTAGGTAAGTGCTGAGAGGGGGTAACCCCCAACCCCCCTGCCACTACTATGGAACAGACGTACCCGAGGGGGGACCCACCACCTCCCCCCAGGAACTACACTGGTGTGAAATGTTGACAGCCATACTTAGTAATTAGCACTTACGAACGTAAAATTCCCATATCGAATTCTGACCGCACGACCGCGGGTTAATTTTTGTTTCAGCGTAATGGCCTCGTCTTGTTCAATGGACCACATCGAACGTTTGTGTACTCAATTGTGCTCACCAGAATCTGACAGTGCATCCCAAGTCACGGATCCATACGATAAACTGATCGAGTTGAAATCGGCCGTGAATGTATTTCTGAACCAAAATGGTTTCGATGATCGGCAGTTACTGAGAATGTTCGACAGCATTCAGCGCGTGTTGCACGTGCATTGGGACAGTTGTTTCGGCAGTGCGACTGATTTGATCTGCGAAACATTTGAAAAATGTGCGAAAGTCATGCACACGCAGGCTCAGCACTCAAATGTGGCGCCTGCGCGGCTGCAGCGAACTTTGCGTTATTATGTGCTGAATGTGCCGTGGTTCGTCAAAGCTCGCTATCGAGTATTGCCACGTTTAATTTTGACGGCTGAATTGAATGAAGAAGATATTGTGATCAAAGAGCTTTTGGATCAACTACTGCAAGCGCAGCAATATCACCACACAGCTACCAGCACGGCTGCAACCGTCACTGCTATTTGTCAACGGTTTGGCGTTTGTAATTTTGTCACTTTTTCGGTAAAAACTAGGTAACTGTTTTTCAGATATACATCTGGTGGCGAAGACAATTCCATGCATGTAACCTGCTCGATTATACAGTTCTTGATCGCTGCACTGACGTCCCCGCATTCGTGAGTTGAAAATTCTATATTTTGCTTCACATTTCATGAACGATGTTGGCTAACTAAAAATTACGAAACCATGTCAGGATCTGTCGTTGTACTGTGGTTCGTTATTGGATACCGTCATTGGCCAAACGCTGTCCCCATGTGCTGTTGACGATGTTGCAGTCATTACTGGCTACCCTACACCAGAAGGACATGAATGTGGGCCAGGAGAAAATGCCTGTGAATTTGTCGAGATTGGCGTGTTGTCTGGATTTGCGCGACTCAATTGATCATGCGCATCATTTTGTGCTCTGGTTAGTGGGGCTGTCAGTTTGCGTTGAGGGAAGGTCATCATGAAAATATTTTTTCAGGCTGCTCGAAATTTGGTTTAGTGGCAAAAAGGGAAGTCACATAAAAATCTCTATTCAAAGCGGTGACGCGTGATTAAGATCGATCGGTCCCATGACCAAGTTTGACAGTGGGGTTAAAAATCCTGAAACTGAATGGTATTCAATAGCAACGTAAATTTCAGGACCCACCGCGAACTGTGCATGCACGCACTATTGGTGCTGTGCCGAATAATGTACGTTGGCCAGCGCACAAAGCTGATGCACATCTTGGACACAAGCTGCGGCATGGAAGGATGCGAGCAACTTTTCGGTCACGCTATGCTCTTGAGAGTGCACGATGTTAGGATCGAGGCACTACAATGTCGTCTATTGATGCTCGTGACGAAATGGAAACGAAAAGAGGTAGCTTGATGAAGAAATCTAAGGACTTCTTGTTGCTTTTTTAAGTTTTGATTTTCAGCAAATGTTATTGCGAGCTCTCACATCGATTTCTCTACTCGTATTCATTTGATTCTCTGAGACTCGATCTGAAGTTTGAAGCGAATTTTTTAACTTCCAGTGTGTTACTGAGTTTTGTGAATACGACATGCGTTGTTTGTAACTGTGATTGTTTGTTGATTTTCTGTTTTTCAGGCCCAAAACGACCCGGATGCATTCGCAAATGCTTCGCGCGAAATCTGGAGTTTTTTCATTAGCAACGCCAACGTGGACGATGCCGCATTTCGTCAGATCTTGCTGCGCCAGTTCGACCAGTGAGTTCAATTTGCCATCCAATTTGCTGAAAAGAAAGAAATATTTGTGTAAAAAGGAGGTTCGCTTAAACAACCAAGTGTTCCATATGGACTAGTTTACACAGAACACCACGCAACTCTGTCGTTTGGACATTGGGCCCGACTTAAGTTAAATCCGGAAATACCAAGAATTTCCGATGATTTATGCTTGAAGATTTTGGCGGACTTCGGAGTTATTTCCGGATACCGGAAATGTTTTATGTTTTGGACACAAATTACCTATGTCCGGTTTAACCAAAGTTCCGCGCTAAAATCAGTGGTGCTTTTTGATGGTGGATGCGAGTTTTCAGTTTCGACCACTTGCACACCAACATACAACTTGCCTGCAACAGAAACGATGTTTTCAGATTCAAATGTATCCAACCAACCACAATTTCAGCTGGCTGTCACATATTGTCAAACTGTCCCTGCCAACCCAACCTCAACTGCTGATTGCATTTCTGACCGAATTAGTTGAATCTCTATCGCCCGACTCCAACTTTCAGCGATTGTTCACTTCATGGTCAATGATCGCAAAAGTGCTCGCTCTTGACGATCAGACCAGAACATTAGGTGGGTTTGTCGCTTTTTTTGTGGGTTCTTTGATTAATTTATGTGTGAGAGAGACGTATTGTTTTTGTAACTGGCCGAAGCTCGTTATATTATTATTATATTTTCCTGGTAAAGCATCGACATACGACATTGGTCTGATGGGCCTGACATTGAATTGTTTAGAGACATCTCGCATCATCATGAGTTGTAAACATACATAGTGACAACACGAGCTGTTTCTTTCCCGTTTTCACAAACAGGGGGTGTACTAGGTCATCCGCAGTGCGGCTGCACCTGCTGTCTCCAGTCAGGCCACGCAACCGCAAAGCGCACAAACCGACCATGCAATGATGCAGCAACGTGCGTGCGCTTGCAATATTTTATTGGCACTGAAAGCTGAGAAGATTGTGGCTGTCTTGGCCTGAATTTTATTTACAACCTGCCTAGAAACTACTTAAGTTCAAGGCGCAAATTGCGCGAGGCAGCCCCTGCGGAGCTTATTTCTTCATAACGGGCTGCTAGCAAGGGGCTTACCACAATCTAGTTGTGTTTACGGTGCTAAATGTGAAATTTACTAGCCAAAAGAAATATTAGCAGGTGAAAAGCTACTAAATTTATTGCCGAAATCCACTTTGGTTAAGCCAATGCTTCACCATTTTTTCAGCCAGCAGTCCCGCGTTCACCGATGTGATCTCGTCAAGTATCCACAAATTTACAACTGCCACCGATCTACGTCAATTGTTGATCCCAATCCTGCATCATCACTACGCATCGGTGGTGATTGAACACAAATCGATGTTAATGGACAATGTGACCAGGCTGTGGACGAGTGGACATGAGCATGATGTGGACGCCGCGGTGGATGCGTTGATGTTGATGCATTATTGGTGGGCCTTTATTCACGTTCTTGTTGATGTTTCACCACCGTAACTTTGTGCTAAACTGCGCCCCCCCGCCTCATGTATGTAGTAGTGATAGGGTGAGGAATATCTTTTGATATGCAATAATCGGAGCCCCTAAAATTCCCACTCCAGCTCCACATGTGCATATCCTCCATGGTGACGGCATCAGATCAGATGTACGTCAGAAAAACGGTGTACACTGCATTCGACGAGATATGTACATAGCTGTGCAAACTAGTTCGATAACTTATATCAAGTAGCTTATTGTCAGGTATTGCTTCGATAATAACTCCCATCGTTTCTGGCATCAATTCAGTTCCCTTCAGTTACGAGCACCAGGCCGTATCTCCATGTCTGGCCGATTGTGCCACGCATGTTGATGACGTGATCCGAATAAGTGCCGACTACGCTGAAAAGTTTGTGTCAGTCGCTAAGGATGAACCGCCGCACGGTGCGTAGTTCGCGATGTTGCTTGAGGAAACCACCACTTTTTGATTTCTGGTCCTTTGCATGCAACAACTGAATTGTGAGAGTCTCTTCAGTTTCGGGTTCAATAGTCCTTGCCCTGTTCTGCTTCTGTCAACTCCCTGACGGATTGGAAGGTCAATTGTTGATATTCAGCTAAGCAACTGTGTGGACAAATTTAGCGATGCAGACAGGTTTTTTTGCCATCTTGATTGGCTCATTGAGCTAGCAAAATTTTGGCATGACATGACAGTAGATATTGGCTATTATAATTTCGCCAAGCCAGTACTAAAATAAGACTGGGCCAGTAGATTTTGGGCAAATGAGCCAGTGGGTTATTTTGAAAAACCCCTGCAGCGATCGATACATAAAAACGCTATTCCGGCGCTAACAAACTGTAAAGAGGGCTATATATTCCGTGAACCACCTGTTCAACTATTGTGCAGGACATCTGAAATTCATCGCTGCTCGCTTGTCAACGCCCAGCAAGAGCGACGATCTCAAAGTCAATGGTCAATGTGCATTCAACAACCGGGTGCAAGCCAATCGACAGTCGCTGTTTGACGCTTGCTGCCATTTGGTTGGCAGATCACTCGCACTGGTCACCGGTGGCAGACTGCATCAGGATAATCGATGTTGGTGGATGCTGCTTTTTGCCGTTTTTACTGACGCATTGAGCCAGCAGATTTTGACAAATGAGCCAATGGGTCTTTTTGAAAAAAAAATCGCTGGTGACACGATAAGATGGGAGCCAATCCAGCTTTGATCGGCGATTACGAGCTGTGTTCACACGAAACTGTAGACGATGATGACGGGCGATTATTAGGTGGCCCAGGATAATCACCAATAAAACCTAAAACTTTGTCGGCATATTGGACACCAAAATGTCGGTTGATTGATTATTTGCCAACATTCGGTTGTCGTGGTCTCATAGTTGACTGAAGATGTCCGACAGATCTTCTGCGCATTTGATCGGGTTACGCCACAGATCGATTGGGCTCGTGGATACGGGTCGGCTTTTGCAACGAAACAGATGTTCGACCGTGTCAGGCTCGGTGCAGCATCGAGGGCACACGTTTTGTATGTTTGGGTCGATGCGATTGCGATATGAGTTCAGCATGCGGCAGTGCCCACTGCGTAATTGCGCCAGGGTGCATCTTGTACGCCGATCCAGCGACTCTTCTTCTGGGTTGATGTCGGGTGGTTTGGTGCCCAGGACCCGATTGACGCTGAGTGCCGCCTTGTCCTGGGAGACGAAGTCGGTGTGGATCGCTTTCAGCGTTTTGCCGTAGTCGTACTTCTTCTTCGTCATTACGGTGTTGCGTTGTACAGCTTCCGCGAATTTGGACTGAAGAGTAGGTCGACGTTTGGCTTTCGTGTGAGGGTCGGATGTCGTATCGTGGCAGGGATGTTCACGAAGTTGCGCTGCTGCCAGGAATTGCGCGCTGACCATGTCGAGATGGCGGTTGACAGTCAGCTGCTTGCACTCTTGGTGAAGGTGGTCTGTATTTGACATCAGATGACAGCCGGAAATGACCCTCATTGTACCCGCGACCGAATTGACTCGCAATGGCGTTCGAATCTGATGCCTGGGTCGAATACGACACCCAGAATTTTCGGGTAGGAGTCGCTGGGAAGCCGTGTGCCGTTGATGTATATGGGTGGAGTGAAGGATTTGACCGCGGGTTTGCGGCCTGATGTCAACACTGTGGACGTGGACTTGGTTTCGGAGACTGAGAGGCCGCATCCGGCGAAGAAGCCGCAAAGATGTTGGATGTAGTCGTTGAGTGGGGCGGACACCGCTTCAAGGTCGTTGCCGCTGGCTAGCACGGTGAAGTCGTCTGCGTAGGACACGACTTTGATGAACGGCGGAGGGGTGGGGATATCGCGGACGTAAAAGTTGAAGAGGCATGGAGACAGTACTGAGCCTTGTGGGACCCCACTGCGCACGATGCAGGTGGACGACAGGACCCCGCGGAAGAGCGTTTTGGCCTGTCTGCCTCGGACGTAATTGGCCAGCCATTTAACGAGAACGTTGTCAAGCCCCGCGCGCATAAATTCGACGACGATGAGGTCATGGTCGACACAGTCGAACGCCTTCGATAGGTCGATTGCCACCAAGATAGTGTGTCGTGTCGGCTCATCGTTCATTGCTGTAGCTGCGGCTGTGACAATGGTAGACAGCGCTGTTGTTGTTGAGTGGTTAGCGCGGAAGCCGTGTTGGTGGTCTTCGGGCGGAAGGTAGCGCAGGATACGCGGCAGGAGACACCGTTCAAGCACCTTCACCGCTGGGCAGAGGAGTGAGATTGGGCGGTATGATTTGGCGTTGTCAGCGGGCTTGTTGGGTTTTAGTAGGGGGATGATGGTCGCCTGCTTCCAGATGCGGGGAATGATGTTGCGGTTGAGGGAGAGGTTGTAGATGTCTGTGAGGAATTGTCGAGCGACTGGGCCAAGATGTTTGATGTGGAGAGCGGAGACGCCATCTGGCCCGCTGGCCCTGGAGTTGCGTGCGTTCTTGATGGCAACGCTGACTTCGGCGAGGGAAAGCCTGGTCTTGTTGTCGGCTTTTAATCTTCTCACGGCTCTTGTTACTTTTCGGGACAGTCGACTCGATTTGTGTGTGTTGGCTGCGGTGAACTGACGATTGAATTTGTTGGCGGCTTTCTTGTTTGAGGTGATGTTTTTGCCGTTGAAGCAGATTGACTGGTTGTTAGGTGCCTGCGGGGTACCAGCCAGACGTTTGATGAGGCGCCACAGTTTGCTGGCGTTGGTGCGATGGCTGAAATCTGCGAGGCTGTCGCGCCATTGTTCGCGATGGTGACGGTTTATGGCCGACGTAATAGCCGAGTTCAGCGTGGTGATTTCGATGGCGTTTGGGTTGTTTTCTCGCAGTTTGTCACGCTCTTTCATCAGCCCGATTGTTTCTGTGGACAGGCCTGGGATGTAGTCGCGTCGGCGCCCCGTCGGAATGTGCCTGTTTGACGCCTTGCGAATGGCTGAGCGGAGTGTCTTCTCATCACGATGGGGGTTGCCCGTTGATGTGGCGGTGGCCAGTTTTTTGTCCACCTCGAGCGTGAAGCCTTCCCAGTCTGCCTTTGCGTAGTTGGTGAAAGTGCGGCGTATGGACGTGATTGTAGTGGAGACCGTGGGGATTGAGATGAGGATGGGTACGTGGTCTGAGCTCAGCGCAATCTTCGTGCTCCAGTCACAACATGGGAGCAGCGAGTTGGTAGCGAATGTAGCATCAGGTGAGGTTGGGTCGCCTGTTGTGGGTATGCGAGTGGGGGAGTAGTCGTTGAGGGCTCCGAAGTTCGATGAGTCGATCTCGGAGCTCAATTTAGCTCCCCGTGAGTCGCTGATCGAGCTGCCCCACATGTCATCGTGCGCATTGATGTCGCCTGCGATGATGTCGGTCGCCGCATCATAACGAGGAGGATTTCATAATGTGGTGGCTGGTGGGTAGTGTTAGAGGTCGGGGGGGTGCCGACACCCGACATCTGAAAATACCCGACACCCGACATTTGAGAAAAAAAGCCGACACCCGACAGTTCCAAAAAAACCCGACACCCGACATTTAGTTTTTGGAAAAAACCCGACACCCGACACCTGTTTTTGGACCAAAAACAGGCAACTTTTTGCTCCTTCGCACTATTAGTGCAATTTTTTGGATCAAGTGACCGAATTCAAGTATTTTCACACAAAATAAACACCAAAATGACACATTCTGCGTCTTCGGAAACATTTGGTTCGAAGAAAATTTTCTCTCAAAATTCTTTTCTCGGCAAAACTGATGTTTTGAACCGTAAGTGTCGGGTGTCGGCTGGTGGTGGGTGACCAGTTTTCCTCAAGTACAGCAACCCTGTGATCACATTTGCAGCAGCAGCAGCAACAACAACAGCAACCTGCACATCAACAATGGGCAATGTGTACAGTCGCCTACAGCAGCTGGCCACGGAGCAATGCGATCCTGACCAAATGGACGCCCATGTACGACGACTGTGGTCGTGTTGTTGGTTGACCATCAAAGTCAGTGCGGTTTATTTATGTTCTGCAAGATTTTTTGCGCTTTTATGAGGGCAATACTATCTGCTATCACTGCTTGTTGAAAACACGGCCATTTTGTTCGTTCCCACTCGCATTGACGTGACGATATCCTGATGCACCGTGTCTGTGAAAATAAGACGAAACGAACAAAGCACACTGCTGTTATACTACCGTTGCAAACAAAAACCCACCGTTTTGTCGTGTCGGTAAACATGAATCTATGGCACTGGCAAGCCTTATGATCCTAAATTTATGTTCAGCACGCGTGCAACGTCGCCGCGCTTCTGTTGACAACTGAAACATCACCTAGTGTGGCCCACGTTCACAAATGCTGGTCCTTGCTCGTTGACGTGTTGACTTCTGTCACCCACAAAGTTGGTTGCGCGCTTTCTTGTTTTTTGGGTTTTTTTATTTTCGACGTTATCAAAGATTTGATAATCGTCATACAAACATTCCTGCTCATAGTGACATGATCGGGATAGGTCAATCACGGCAAATCAGGACTAAAATACGATCAAAAATGTCCACAATATGGAGAGATCCATTATGAAGAGTTTCACCACAAAGAGGGCCAGTGATGTGGTTGGTCCATGGATTTTTTTTAACCAAATTTAGTAGCTTTTTAGCTACTAAATTTTTTGAAAAGCTAGTAAATTTTCAAATTTAGTAGCCTAAAAGCTACTAAATTCTGTATTTTCGCCAAAAAGCTAGTAAATTGGCTTTTCAGCGGCAAAAAAGCTACTAAATTTTTGATTTTACTAGCTTCTTGCTACTCGTCCATTTTGAAAAAATAAACCCTGGGTTGGTCCGAGCAAGAAAGCTGGCTAGCTAGCCGATTACCCCGATTTGGGGCCATTGGGGGTATTGGTCCAGAAGTCAAAAACAGGGGTCAACAAAAATTTGGTCGAAATTAGGCCAAAACACGCCCTAAAATGCGTGTTTTTGTACATGTGTGAGCAAATTTGAGCGAATTTGACCATTTTGGCCCATAAAATGGTCATCTTGGCACTAAAATCAACACTTTTTTGACTTGATGATCGGAGCAAGAAAGTTAGCTAGTCAGTTTGGGGTTTGGGAGCAAGAAAGCTACCTAGCAGTTGGGGGGTATCACGCCCATACCCCACCCCCCCCCCCCAACCACATCGCTGAAGAGGGCCCACTGTAGCGTAAAACCATACAGGGTGTGCTGGACGCATGCTGTGCAAGTTTCACGCAACTTTGTAAATGGTGCGCGCAGCAAACGCACAAAGATATCAACCAGCTGCCAAGCGTGGTACTGAATGAGGTTTGTTGGCCTTCGTGTTTGGTGATGAAATGAATTCTATTTTACTTTACTTACATGCTTACCAATGAGCCCGTTGTTACTTTTAGACAGTCGATTCGATTACAAATGAGGGCTCAAAATACACGTATTGCCGCGATTTTGCGCTCTCTTGTATGATTGAAACCACCCTGTCGACTTTCGACCAACCAAATCAAGTAAGTTAATGAATGGCGTTGTTGTGTTCCACTCAGCTACAGGTGGGTCTTGGAAAATCGTCGATCTGACCAGTGTCTCCAGAATCAGGTGCCAAGCTGAGATATAAGTCCCTGTGCGCTGCTTTTTGAGACCAGGATACATATGGGTGGAATAACTCATTTAGGTCATTATTGTGAGCCTTGTTGTGATTACACCACAAATTGCCGAATATTTTTTAAAAAGTCAGTATTTGCAGCGCGACGCGCTCCAATCAATCTTCCGACGTTTGCTCGATTCGCATCTATTGTCGGACATGTCTGACATTCGCACGGTGCCCTTGTTGAAATGCCTGAATTCGTTACTCACGAATACAAGATGGGGTTGGTTCAGATGCAGCAAGTAGCAGCAATATATATTTTACTTATTCAACTACCATCTATCGGTTGATCAAGGCTGCTTGAAAGTATACTGGCGTAAACATCGTTCTTTGGGGAAAATCGAAAAATCTTAATGTTAATCAGTTTTTGTCAGTGAGCCATTTTTTCCCCCAAATCAAAAAAAATCATCTGCTTTGCATGACAATTTTTTGTCAAAATCAAAATAGGTCGCCCATATTTCTCCGATAAAAAACTGATAAAGAACCCACAGAAAAAATATATGGAAAAGTATTCGGGTCTCGGAAAAAGCCGGCTTTTTCAGAACACAAACGTTTTTTTTCGTCTGTCGTGTATTCGAAAGCAGTCTCACTCACTGCATGCTGTTATGTTTCACGTAATAATTACCACAGGACCGGAAACCTGTCCAGCGTTGTACACTTGCGTTCGCAAAGACAAAATAAGGAGAAATCGAATCCAGACTTTTCAATCGACAAATGTAAGCAACTTGCCTTTACAGGCACGCAATCCTTGGGCTACACATCTGAGTGCTTACAACATGCGATCAGTGGGTATTGTTCAACGTGCTGGCCAGTACGCAGCGCTGCCTCACAGCTGCTTGGTGCGATTGTCTTTCAAATACAGTGCGCCCTCTTCGGACTCTTGTCTGGGGACACTTTCCATTGTGTGATCGACACCAGTGGTGTAGCTACCCAGGCGGGGCGGCAACCTACTGTACCACCACAAATGTGGGTCGGCAACCTACCTACTGTACCGGCCGATCTAGGGGGGACAAAATTTTTTAGGTCTAAATATTGATGATAACGTACTCTAAAACGCTAATTTGTCGCGTATCTTGCGATTTTTTGCCTATTTGGATGAAAATACTAATTTTATACCGCTTTGGGTCAAAAATCGCAACTTACTGTACCAGCCGCCGGGGGGGGGGCGACCTACCTACCGTACCAGGATGGAGCGTCGACGTACCTACCTAATGTACCTAGCCTCCCCTCACTCCCACTCCCCCAGCTACACCAGTGATCGATACTTTGGTTCCCAATGTACGGTTACTGCCATACTATGTATTGCAATATTACTTGTAATGACCGTTGACCGACTGAATATGCTGGGTATCGTACCGTTCTTGGACTGTACATGTCGTTACAAGGAGGGCAGACTGCAATTTATTGGTTTTCGTGCACTATTGCTACATCATTGGGCTGGGCTACCACGACGTACGTGCACATTATTGCAGCTTCGATTGTGTACCGTGTGTTCGGACGGCGTGAGGTGTCTGACGTTAGCTCCACTGGTACGATCACGTGGACCCAGTTCGTCACACTCCATCACGCAATGTTCAACGTTTGCTATATGGTTTGTGTGAAACATCAGCCGGCCGGTCACGCCAATGATGACGGCGCACTGTATCCGGCGTTGTGCGTCTTGTCGAATGTCAGGCTGGTGCACACGGAGCGGCGCAATGATAGGTAAGATGGTGATGCAGTGGTCGGGATGCCCTGTCTTTGACCGCGCGGAGAAAGAGAATTTATCTGAATTGGATGTACCAAATAAACAGCAGCAGGTGCGCAAGTTCATTGTGGTTATCATCGATTTTCCAGCTTGCCGTAGTTCAAACGTAGTAGTTTTTTTGCCGTGTGCTTGTATTCAGGGTTGACATGGGCCTTGCTAAGGTTGCTCTATCAAGAATTTCATGCGAAGTACTCATCGATTTTGCATTCCAATTTTTGAGAAAGTAAAAGTAAAAAAACCGATAAAGAGCGCCTCACACAAATATATGGAAAAGTATTCGGACCTTGAAACATGGAAAAAGAAAATGGATTTTTTTTTGAATTTCGATTCGCCCGCTTTGTCTTGCAGACTGCTGGTGCACCAGGCCATCGTCTGTGGAAATGTGTCGCTTCAACGCAGCAGAATAAAATCGTTTGTTTATTTTAGTGCTCTGCTGCGCCTGCGTCGTGCGTTGTGGCATGTACTGCTGCGCACACCCAATGTACACATTCGTAATCTGGTCGTAACGACAATTGCCAATCTGACATTACCAACTCAACAGACCAATGTTTCGCGCAAATTGACTGCCGTCATGCACGAACACGCGTCACGGTGGACCTGTAATCAACGACAGGCGGTTTTGGCACTGATCTACATGCTAAAAGGACTGCATCCGGTCTATCACAAGGTTTGCGCATTAACTAGCACACAATGTACCTCTTTATGGTGGTTCTCCCACAGTCGAACCCTGGTGACGTGTTTTTTTTTTAAGATTGTTTTGATCTCCAAGTCCGCCTCCCAATCTTGACTTTGTAATTGCCACCATTTAGCCAGTATCTTATAGGACCGAAAATGACTTGCCTTTATCATCTAGAGGCCTGATCGTATTCGCTGTATTCCTCGTTTGTGGCTATTGTATAGCGATTTTCAACATGCATTCAATTTACAGCCAATACCAGTCGACTCTCCGACGAGCGTGTGCCAAAAGTTGCAATTCAATCCGGATGGATGTGATTTTGAAACATTGAATGGTCTAGTCATTCACAATTCACACGGTCTACCGGCATCGGCACGCTGTATGGCTCTGCCTATATTCACCGAGCGAATATGCGGTGATCGAGTAAATAGCAGCAGTGAACAGCTGGTGCGATCGTTGATCGATCTGATTGAACATTCGACGTTCTGTCGTCGATCGGATCAACCCAGATTTGCTGCTGCATTATCGATTGCAACGATGTACCAGAGGAAATGGGCTGGCGTGCCGCGCGATTGTATTGTGCGGTTGGTGATGCTTCAATTACAAACTGTGATAAGACTGTAAGATAAGGTGATGATAGTGCTCTTTTGAGGTGACGTGGCCATTTTGACACTGACGAAGACAACCGTCCGTCTGTGAAAACAGGACCAAACGAGCAACCAAAAACACGCTGCATAATGTTACATTACTCCGCAACCCACACACTACATCTACAATTAGGGATGGTACATACTTTGATTTTGAGCAACCCTGTCGTAACAGACCATGAAAGGGTGATTCCAAGTAATTCCTCACGCGCGAAATGCGCACGGCACCAATATTGCAAATCCACACTCGCAGCATGCTCGTATGCGTCGGTTGGCTGATGTTGGACGAAGACAGCTCGATTCGAATGCTGATTGGTTCAATGTTCGACGCTCAACAGTTGTCTGGCCAATCAGCGCACAGTATTTCGGCCGTGGGTGTTCTGCTTGAAGAAGAAGTGCTGGATTGGACTAGTGATATGTTCTGTGCGTTCGTGCGCCAAGCCTGTCGCTGGTTGAAGCCGAGTTCGAATGAAGTCAGGTGCGCACCTCCGTGGGCCGCATCAACTGTGAAAACAAAGTGTATTGGTATGGACTTGGCTTGAGCCAATTTTCGTTGAACTGTATTTAGTTTTAGACTTTGGCGCACTAATTTCGGCCAGCGTAAAAGTTGTTCAATTACGCCCGTCGAAGTTCGTGCGCCAACTCTATCACAGCATTCAACTCAACCAAAAATTGCCCAAGCCGAAGTCTGTGCCAATGGACTTGCCTTGAAACTTGATATGGCCCAATACATTCGGCTTCAAACCACTAGAAGAAATGAGCAAAAACAATAGACGTCTCACATTCCTTTTCGAAAACGATAACCGAACAAAACATGGCAAATCACCTACTTTTGCAACACCTTGTATTTTGTTATTTTTAGCCAGTTCTTGGCTCAAATTTTCGTTGCTTTATTCAGTTCGACTTTCAACGTGTACGCCGAGTGTTCCCATTGGTACACCATATTGCATTCATTGACCACCACTGCGTTGCCACGCATTTCCAACGAAGATATGCTCGTACTGAGAACACAGATTGTATCGCATTACTCGCCGGCATTCGGTTTGTGCTGTAAATTTCATTGATTGTTTTCGTTTTTTAGGGGCACTTCCTTGTCTTTTCTGATCTGACTTTGTACCCAGTACATAAGACACGGTATAAATACAGAATTTTTGGTTACGGCTTATGTATGAACATGCTCTACACGACTGTGCGTCCAAGGACTAGCACTTCCATAGCTCTGGTAGAGCAATGCCCCGTTTTGGCGGAGGACCTTCGTTCGAGCCTCAGTCAAATACAGTAATTTTTGTTAAAGGATTTTGGAATGCACATACGTGTCCCCGTCCTTAGAAATTGATGATCGACTTGTTTTCAGATGCAGTGATGGACAACAGTGAACTGTCACACGATCAGGTATATCGAGGTACCTTACTGGTGGACGTAATTCGTCGTATCGAAGATTTGAGTTGATCACATAAAAGATCTTTGGCCTTATCGTTTGATCATTCACCAAACATCATCACAACGGCTGTGAAAGTTGCCAATTTTGTATCAAACAGTTGTGTGTCTTGTCCATATTTCGTATCGTTGTCAATGTTTTGTTGTTGATAAAATGTGTATTTATTATCTCGAGAATTGTAGGCTGCATTTTGTCGTGAAACTGGTTTTTCGCTGCCCAACACGGTTGATTGCCGTGTCTAACTTGTTTGTGAATGTTTCTTCGATGTTGTTGATCGCGCTTCATTTTATCATGCTGACAGGAAAACCAGAAAAGAGACTTCGAATTTCACCGCTTAATTTGACAAAACGACGAGATGGCCCCACCCGCGCCCGCTCCCAAAAACGAAGCCACCGAGAAGGTATGTGACCACGATGCTGAGTTTTGAATTTTGTCATCAGGTCTTATCATGACTGACATTTTGATGACCGAGTTTTTCAACAAATCACTGGTCAACCTTCGGTGCTAGTTAGTACAATAGTTTAGGTTTGGGCTTAGACTTAGGGTTGGGCTTAATGATGGGCCTAGGTATAAAACTAAACTACCGTTGGGGGCGAGCTAGACTAGTATCAACGCTTCTGTTTTGGTTCATTGGGCATTCGTTGCCGCGTAATCTCTGTCAACAACCAATCGATGTTTTATTCTACCCTTTGCGGTGAACTCCAAGAAGTTGTAGACAGTTTGGCCCTGCCGTTAACTTCCTAATTAGCACCCTACTATATGTGGTGGTGGTGGATATTCAAACCAGCGGTCCCCGAGGAACAACCTAGAGGAATACCGCCTTTATGATTCGATGTAAATTCATCATATTTTCAGCTCGACAAATTGAAGAAACAAGAACGTGAACATGGGGAGCGTGTGGCATTGGAAGTGTTGCCAGTGACTGTGCTCAAGGTCAACGATATGTTGCTCGTACGTTTATTTTGAGTGGCTCGCGTGTCATAATATTGTTGAACCAGGATCTGGTCTAGGAGTCGGTCTTAGAGAGTTAAATATTAGCCATCTTTTATACTTCGTCAGTTCACAATCAGACCTCTCGCCAAACAAAACGTCCGAAAACCGATTTTGATGGTTACTATTTCCAGCACCACGAGACCAAGGGAAGTAAGTACCCATGTCTTCATTTCAGTCGGGTCGATTCGACTACAGCCGACTGCCAACGGTGGTCAAGGAGGTGAACATTCCGCGTCCAAGCAGTTTAGCCAAGTCGATTGCCAAATCGAACCGTAACGGACCGATCACACATCATTCCAGCGACATGACGCTGGAGGTGGGCATAATGGACTTTGGTTTGAAAGTTACCATGGTCCGTTGCAAACTTGGTGATCAGAAGATCGGGGCTGGCTTGAATTTCGATCAGCGGAAAAAGCCTTTCTTCCGATATGACATCAGCTGACCGACTTGAACGCACATTGATTTCGCATCGAACTTTTTGTGTTTATTTTTTCAGAACGAGGGTCCAACTTTGTCGAAACGCGGTCGAATCGAGGTGTGCTCACCGACCGATCAGTCGAACACGCAGTCAATGGACACTTCACGATCGACCAGTGACGATATGGCCACTGCTAGTTCGTGGTTCATTTTATAGGGGGTTGATTCTAGGATTGTTGCAGAAAAGAAACAATCGTTTTGAAAGGAAATACAGGACGAAAAGTGTTTGATGCCATTGAGGATATAACGTCAGTGAGAATGTTTATGAGAACTTTGTCAGATGCGGTCACGTGATTTTTTAACTCCACAGTTGTCGCCCCACGCCTGATCATGACCAACTTTTACGCGAGTTGAAATTTGCGTCACTTCAACTAGGAAAACACAATCAAATAATTACGACATGACGTACCTCGATCATAACGTGTGCTCCCGGATGCACAAACAAAATGCGTTCATAATGGAACTAAGTACTTGTCCATTTCGCAGACTCGGCAACCAAAGTGATCAGTTTCGTGTGCGGCTCAGTGCCGGTCAACGATGAGCTGTCCCAGCTGATTGATCAAGTCAAACCGGTGCTCAGGGATGCCGTCGAACATTTCAATGCTGTCGGTGATTTTCTTTTTTATTGTATTTGTTTTTATTTTCATTGTATTTTTACTGCGTTTTTCGTTCAGGTCAAACTATGGATCCTGCTGCTCATACCGCGTATGGAGGACGGCAACAATTTTGGCGTGTCCATTCAGGTTTGAATTGCATCACAGGGGTTTGTTGGTAATGTTTCACGGATTGATGAATGAAATCGAGCCGAAAATGAGCTGGGTTTTGGGTGAGTGTGTCGTGTGGCGGACGAAACAGCGGTGGAAAAAATAGCGAGGGCAAGGCAGTGGCTTTCAAAAACAGTGGCTATTCAAAGAGATATGTAATTCGGGAGGCGTAGGCCTAGGGTTGAGCCTAATCCTAAGCCTAAGCCTAACGTCAGGTCAAAATACAGCGTCGGCTGGTTTTTCCACCGCTGTTTTTGCCGTACCCCGTTTTGGCCGGCATGCCTTTGCTCCTTTGCTGGTTTCGGGTCGTCACGACCCTGTTACTTCTGACGTATCATCTGGTGTGGTCATTGTTGAGCATTGAGTCAAATTCGACCAGTGTAGCAGTTCTTCGCTGCAACAACGGTGGGAACAACTTTTACACTGGTCGAATGTACAATCTATAAATTACAATTCTCAAAAAGTCGTCAAAAATTACTCCATCGAGAAGATCATACCGTCGGGCGCTCTGCCTGACTGAAGCGCCAGTAACGCGCGTGCCTGCTGGGCCATCATAATGAGTTAGAAATAGAAGGCGGGGGAATACAACTAACGGTCTAAAATCGACATCATCAGTCTGAGATGAACATCAGTTGTTGTTCGCACTCACAGGAGGAAGTATTGAGCGAAGTGCGCTCGGTCGAATCCGAGGCCGCGTCGTTCCTCGACCAACTGTCGCGCTACTTCCTGTCCCGCGGTCGAATGGTGACTCGTATTGCGCGATATCCGCATGTGGTTGGTAAACTAGGCCTTCTGCACGGTTAATTTGTCATTTTTGTTGGGCTCATTCGGCCAGTAAGAATTTGACATGAGCCAGTAGATTTTGGCAGGTGAGCCATTAGAATTTCACGCAGCCAGTACTAAAAAGTAGAATGAGCCGCTGAATGAGCCAGTGGGGCACTAGACTGGATCATTACACTAGATTTTTTGAAAAGCTCCCGAGTGCGAGATGTCGGGTGTCGGCATCGGCTGAAATAGTTGATGTTTCAGTCCTAATAGACTAGCCAAACCTCAAACGCTGTACCTTTACTGCCGGTCGATACTGCATTTCGACACGAAATTAATTCCCAACAAACCCCAGTCTTCCTGACCGACCCCAACGTGTTTTCGAAGTCTAATCATAAACATCAATCTTCAGGAGGACTACCGAAAAGCCATTCTGGATCTGGACGAAAAACAGTTCATCAACCTGCGACTTGTGCTCATGGAGATTCGAAATCATTACGTTGGTCGCGCGTTGTTTGTTCTTTTTTTGCTGTCCAACATTGTACTTGCAACGCAAGAATTTTTACAGTGATTGGAGTCGAGTTGTCGGTTCGTTTAGTTTTTCGATATTACAAAAGAAGAAATCGATAACTTAGTTTTCGTGCGCCTTTTTTCATAGGATGAGTGAAACAACATTCTGTCGTGCAAACTTCATCGTAAAGCATACGTTTTGAAGCCTACACAGTCGTTTCGAAAATGTCAAATTCAGACTTTTACGTTTAATCACTGCAAAAATACCTGAACATAACGTGAACAAACATCACACCCCCGCATGCAAACTTAGATTGCATCTTTACGCGTTTTCGAAAATTTGATCCACTACAAAGAAGTTCTATTACCTCAAAAAGAAAATATGGCCGAAAATTTATCATCACTGCATGCGGTAGTGTTTGCATTGAGCGGCAATTCAAAATCTGTTCGTTCTTCGTTTCAGTCGGTTATGCACGATCTGATTGTGAAAAATCTTGAGAAGATTCGCACGCCACGAACCAGCAACACACATCATTTGTATTGATTGATCCTGGATGGCGCCGTTCATATCATTTGGTGTACAATATTCTATCGTTTCGGTCATAGGGTGTGAAAAATTCGGCTTTTATTGGTGGTAGTTTTGTCGATCTGGTAAAAGTGCTTCGTAACAAATTCAGAAATTGAGGTCAAACAGCTTTTATCTTGCGGTCTCCTTCTTGAATCATGCTGTTGAAAAGCTCAAATAACCAGCTTGAAGCTGGGATTCGGCCCTGAGTGATCGAAGGAGGTTTTGAGATTTCGGCTCGCTTCTATTACATGGTTCGAAATTGCGCTGTGTGTTCGGCAATTCGGCAATATATTCTGTGTATTGTGATTTGGTGCTGTTCGTCTCTCAAAGACACACAACAACATGCGCTGTGTGTATTCACAATTGTCCGAGGAATTTTTTCATTATGATTGTCTGCCAAGAAGCCAAGTCCCGATCTTGTGTGATACTGTGTATCCAAATGCAGACATTGGCCGCTAACAATGGTATTCGGCTTATTGATATGTATGTGGTCAACTCAGATTGTAAACCGAAGTCGTCAACTCACGCCGAATGACTTGTATTATTTCTCGAGCTCACTCAGGGCTGCTTTGGGTTAATAACTTTAGTTGAGGCTTTTAGTTGACCCCATACAGTATCAGCCCGGTCTTCGCCCATTAGTACAGTTTGTTATTGTTTCATTGGCTAGAGACACTGGACTTCTTTTTTGTCTGGGTCGTGTTGTTTTAGAATTTGTTGCTTTGGTTATCATTGTTACGGTAGCCCGATGACTTGTACGACGCGATGGAGATATTTACTTGTTTGCACTTTGTACTGTAAATACCATGTCCAAATTTTGTTGGCAGTTGTTGAACTAAGAGAATCGAAAGACACGTTCGCTTCATTTGATAAAAATCGGATACTGGTCACAGATTAATTGAATTATAGCATTGGTTACCAAGCATTGCGCTGTATTCAATACGTGCGCATTTTTAACAAAATATGTTTTGATTGATGCTTCATTAAAGCCTCTCCTCGAGTGCTCTGTATTTTCAATCCGCGTTGAATACAAGTGCGGGAGGATTGTAATTTATCCACAACCACAAGAAAACAATCCAGATCTCACAAGATCACTCAAACGTTCGCGTCACAGTTACGCTACTGCAATCAAAAAGTCACCTGTTCGTTTGTGAGTGTGATAACAGGGTCGAAGCCTCCGGTACACACAAATCTGACTGACCGCTCTTCGAGTTTCATTGGGTACACCATTCTTACCATCAGCCACGTGTCACAGTGGTGCACACTAATTCTGCACCCAACAACTGTTGGGGCCCCGAAATAGGATCCAAAGTGGCTTTCGTATGGTTACACTCTTGACGTCACAAACGGCCGTGCGCGTGTGTGGGTGTGCGCATTGGTGGTGGTCACTCACTATCACCCGCGTCCGACGAGGCACTATCACAGCTCGTCACCCAGCGCAAGTTATGTGGAACTGACTCAATGACCACCAAATACGCCAGTACCCCGATCGGCTGTGCACTTTACCGGAACGCGCTTGCCTACTGTGCACGCACAGCACGTGATGTTGGGCATAAGACAATGCACGCTAAATAAAATCTATTATCATCATTCATAGATTACGTAGATAGGCCCCCGTCCCTTTATTTCGCCCGATACCGAACACATTGGCGGCTGGGGGCCCCCGCTTTCCTGCCAGAAAAGTCACACAAACTTGGGCCCTAGTTCTTGGGTACAGGAACGCACTGTGTTACTTGGTGCGCAGTGGTCATCACATTTATACTTACAGTCTGCCCTCTTTGTAGTGACATGATCAGGTCCCATCATTACAGTCACTATACAAAGAATTTGGAGTAGTTATCAGGTTAACCTAATTGTAGGTCATGTTTGGGACCAAGACATGACTCAAAATGTTCACTATAAGCAGTCTAGACTGCACAATCTGAGTATTCGGTACCCGCCAATCCTGGCATCTATGCGAGTGACGCCCGTATTGTACAGTGCTACGCGTGCCAGTGCGTGTGTGCGTAACAGGAACTGTTTACCATTGCGCGAGCAAGCACCTCACACACTGCAGCACCACCGCGACCGTACACAACCAACGACATTACCTGCGCGCGATAAATGATTTTGTTGTCTTTGCGATTCGCTCTGTCTTCATACTCAACACTCCTCTCACACAATTGAATGATGCATATTATCCCCATCGGGCCGGATTGGCGGAACTGTCCTGATTGTTCAAAGTTAGCGTCCTTGTTCACCTCCCCTTGTTCGCCTTACCTTGCCCAGGCTTTCTAAATGTATGAAACATCAGCTCAACAGTAGTCCTCGGTTCCAGCAGTGGAGATTTGTGCAGGCTGATGTTTCACACGCGTTCATGAAACATTGGCACAGCACCTGAAACAACAGTGCTTCTTATAACTTTTCAACAATTCCGCAATCCGGCCACGCGTTACCGTCAACGCACGCACGCGTACGGTACGCCGCGCGCACTTTATATCGACGATGTTAGCAGCATCATAGCGGTGAGCAAGCATAACGCCGCCCCACGTTTTGTTTACTTCGGGACGGTGGCCACCCTCAGCGCGGTCGGTACGTATAATGTACACGTTCGAAAGTCCGAAACGTTCAAATGTTGCACAGTCCATGGTTACATATACGTTGTGATTGTGCAACTGTAACCAAATTACGTACGCCTGTACAGAGAGCCACTTTAACCGAGTTCTTATGTGTGCTGCAGCACGCATATTTGTATTGTTTTTGACATGCGCGGCGAATTCCATCTTGGTGATGGATAGTTAACCGGCCTCTCTTGACTTCATAGTATGGCGGGTGCTTATGGATTGGTCACTTGACCGCACGCGATTTCATTTACACTGAATCAACACTTTTTCGTACCTGTCTGTTGCTTATGTTTATACATGTGAGTATTTTTCTATCACAAAACAGGACTGAGACCGATGGTACTCGTGGTTTCGATCCGTAAAAAGTTGTTCTTTCTCTGCAAGGGAACCTGCTGTAGGTACTGCGTTCACGTATATCTGAATCAGATGGTCGATGACACTTATGTATTTTTCATATTTTCTCCCGTTTTTGTTTGTGCCACCGTTTTTTGTACTTTCTTTTTTTTGTTTGTGTGGTTGGTTCACTGTAAACCTCGAAATTATTGTTTTTACAACGCAGTCCAAATCCCCATGTGTCAGAACTACTGTTATGTGTGTTATGTACCGTATTTTGCTTTCATATGCCCTGAGTCACTTCACGTGCATATGCCAAATAAAATTTCTTGCTTATAGGGAAGGCCGCTTTATAATCATCGAACTTTATACCACAACAGCATTAAACTTATTCATATAATTTTTTTACTTATTGACGTTACAACAACAAACTTTCATTTGACGTCGGCCAGAAACGCCACACCGCCATTTACACAGCCAGGTCTCGAACTTGGTCCCTTCCATCAGCAGCGGGTCAGCAACTCCACATCACACACCACTCCGCCATGAGATTGTGTTGTTCAGGCCTGAGCAGGCCCGTCACCGCCTATGCCGCCATTCTACTGTTAGCCGTCCAAGGTCCGTTTGTTTGCATTTTTTGTATTTTACAAGTTTAAAGTTAAAATTTTAGTTTTTAGGTACCCTGTATACGATGTGTAATCGTGGGTAAGCTTATTTAAAATTTGCACAGCTCACTTGACCTCGATCAACATTAAGCTGCGTTCAAATCCGATCGTTGATAAAAACCAGATCTGCTGCTTTAACAGGTTGCTATCACCTGTTGTTATCAGCCGACCAGGGTGTGGTCCAGTCCAGTGACCGTCCCCCTTTACACACACGTCGCTATGGGCGCGTGCGTGCACTGAATGTGCACACGGGTACACGCGCGTGCCAGCCTGCGTGCGCGGAAGTTACGACTAACTTTCTCACTATAAACTCAATGCCTCACATAGTTGCGCAATGAGTGAATCTTATGCACAGCACGCACACACACACACAAAGGTGATTTGTTTTAGTGTACACAAGCAAGATGTACTGTACACGTTCGTATATTGTTGTTGTCTGTACACATACCATACAATGTAAGCCGTAAGGTGGACGCGGGGTGCTGTTGAATTTTCGGCTTTCAATTCAACATTACCTGTGCATATACTAAGCAGTAGGTCACTAAGCGTGACCAATCGGAAGAATTTTTAACATTCGCGTGAGTGACTGTGTTATGTGTGTGACGTACCGTTAAGTGCCAACCATAGCGTAAATCCAACTTGTAGATTATAAAGTGCTGCTTCAATCTAAAAATGCAGTATTGCGACACGTTTTTAAACGAAAAGTTCATATATCGACAAGCAAAGGGTACAATCAGCAAGATCAGCATGGCAATGTGTTTGTTTTGTACATATTATGTATTTGCAAATAATACAGTCAATGGGGCTAGAGCAATACAGGGGTGATAAATGGACCGTAGCGTAGAGTGAAATTAACAGTGTGTGTGGCGTGCTAGCGGACCAGGGGGCCACAGGGGCCTAGCACCCACTTTGGTCAATGCGGCCCCAGGGCCGCAAAATCGCACGATTTTCACTCGAATGCATTTCACATGTCCAATCTTTCAAAAATTCCAAAAATTTTGCGATGCTCATGTTTTGTACGGTATCTTTGGTTTAAAATCGCCCATTTGCTCCGTCACTGGCGAGGATGTGGAGAGCAAAACACTTGCGACGTATTAGGGTTGAGCTGGCACTCTCACATTGGCCGGCGTTCTCTGACCACCAGCTGAAGGACCCGCCCTCTGCCCGCCTCGTGCCCGCCGTGATTGACCTGAGTTGAACTGAAATCAATCACACTAGCAAATTAGAAACACGAATCCTTCAAAAAAAACGCCGGGCAGTGCAAATCTTTCTGCAGTTCCCCTGCCATCCAAATCATTGCTTTCTATTGCCCGATATCAAATACAGATGATCAGCCAGATTCACAGATTTCACAGGCCACCCAAACCAAACTGAGAATCACTTTCACAAAGGCAACGTCCACTTCTTTCTTCGGTCGGTGGAGGAGTAGGCAGAGGGTCTTCACCATTTGGGTCACAGAACTTCTTACAGTAAAGCCCGATTGGGGGGTATGGGTGAAACATGACATAACTCGAAAATATAATCCGATGTAAAAAATGACATCAGGATAAGCTCAAAATGCCCTTAAAAAGTCAAAGGGCCAAACCGATTAAACCATCAATTTAGCAAGTTTGATACCCGTCAGTGCCGTTCGTTCGATTGTATTCGCATTCAACAAGACAAACAAGGGTGGAATTTTCGAAAATGGTGTGATCAGCAGGTGGTTAAAGTCGGCATAAAGCTCGGTCCGTGTCAGCTATGTGTAAACGTGAAACATTGCGTCTTGTTAACATTGAATAATTCAACTTTATATCGCACACCGAGCTGTCTACCGAGCTTCACACCGACCTTTACACCTATGTATTATACTGTACCTCTAATTTACAGCGTTTCGTAAATTCCACCCATAAACACGCATGAACGTATGACAATGTGTGATGAACAAATTTTTTTTCATTTTTTATACCAGCCGATGTTTCACAATGACTATATATTGCAGCGGTGGTCGGCGAGCGCGTGGCCGAGAAATTGGCGAAGAAAATGTGCAAAATCGGCGACGAATGCGAATCCTGCGACATCGAACACTCGGTCGGCGACACGTGCAAAAAGGAGGACACAACGCATCTCGTGCTGTTTTGCAACAACAGAACCGGGTACGGGCCAATTATTTTGTCGTCAACGCAAATCGTCTACTTAGTCGTCAACTCAATCAGCCCTGAATGGGCGTTAGGAAATATTGCACGTGGCATATGCCCGAGATACTTTTTGTTCCAACCAGACTTGAATGTTCACACACAATACAGTTAGGAAGCTCATCTCAGCCTCGTGTCTCTGGGACTGAGTTGTCCCACTGTTGAATTGCTGACCATGAAAATGGGAGTTCATCAATGGGGGCTTATGCATTTGTCCAGGACAAAGAAACTTGAAAAAATACAGATATTGCAGGCGGGAGATATTTTTTGAGATGCCCTGCATGCACACCATGTTATTCTTCGGGCCACAAATTGCCTATTTTCAGGTTAATCTATCCTGAAGAAGACGCCTATCTTCGATGTGTGTCTCCCAGAATGTGAGTGTGTAGTTTCGAGCCTTGTTAACACTAATTTGTGTAAATTCTCATTTGTACTCCGGCTGTCATTGTTTAAAGGAAACTACGCAAACAACATTGTGCGCTCGGCTCGTACTACTCAGAGAACCACAAGGAATGCTTGGACATCACAATCAGGAAGTACCGTCAGGCATACACCACTGGTTAGCATGCGTAATCACCAAACAGAATGTTACTTAGTGTCTGTAACTTTGAATTCACAATTGCAATTTTTCGCCCATTTGGGTGTTACTAAGTGTGTATAACTTTGCATTCGCATATTTGCATACTATGTAAGTGTGCGTAAGTTTGAGTTCACGCAATTGAGTGTAACTTTAATTCACCAATTTCGGTGTTACTAAGTGTGTGTTACTTTAAAATCGCACAGTTGAGTGTAATTTTCAGGCAGCAGTCGTTTGGGCGACGCGTGCGTACAGAACACGGATTGTATCGATTACCTGATGTATTGCAGTTCGGGCATTTGTGCGTGCACATCCAGCGCCGTGCAGATCAACGATGTTTGCTACAAAAGTTAGTGATATTCTACTCTGGGGTAGTCAAACTGGAGTCATACTCTTTCTTTTCGGGCGACGTGGTCAACCATAGACAAATTCTTTTTTGTCCGCATCCTGTAACAGAGTTGAAGAATATCGACTTTATCCACATCTGAAGGAACTCTTGTTGGAAATCCGAAAATTGTCCTTTTGTCCCTGTACACTGTCGAAAAGCAAGACATTTATTACCCTGCTTTTGGAATCATGTTTAATACGATATGTTTGCAGAGGTTGAGCCATCGGGCACCGGCTGCAGCTACAACGAACAGTGCAGCTCGTACTGGCCGGACACGACTTGTAGTTCGGGCACGTGCAATTGTCCAGCCAGCTTTCACACGGCGCGCACTCGCGACGGATCTGTGTGCGTCCGCGATGCTGATACCGTCAACAATTGTGAGTGCAAATGATCACCTGTCTTCAAAGCTTCATGACAGACAAAATCACAGAAATATGTGGGCTATAGGTACTGTCGTCAACTTGTCGTCGACCCAAGCATAATTTCTCGTGCTCACTTAGGGCTGCTTAAGTTGACTACGAGAACTGACCACTTGAGTTGGCGACAGTACCATTAGCCCAGAAATACATGTGTCATCCAGTTATGGATTCACGCAACACTGCTCAGTTCGTTCGGAGTTCAACCCCCAGCGCACGGAGCAACATCAAAGTGGTGTCGTGGTGATTAAATCAGCCTTCCATATCCCTGAGAATGGAAAGCAGCAATCGCTGTGGGTACCATACACATACCCCGTCAGAATTACTGGCAATCGGATTGTTGGCAAGCCTCAATTCTAGGAAATGGCTTGTTTCCCTTTCACATTGCCAAAATTGTGCTTTTTCGCGTGCATGTGAGCAAAAGTATGTACGTACACCCAAAGTGTAGTTTGAAACTACCGCTGATTTCTTACAGTCTTTTTCTGTCCACTGCCCGAGTTGAATGTGAAGGCGTCGACCGCGTATTCGCCAATCACCACATATATTGCGTCCGTCATGCCTCTCTACATCACTGGTGCGCCACCCGCTGGTACGCTCACCACGTGCACGTTGGCTGCAGGATGTACGGTTCGTCAATTTAACCACATGCATTGCGGCTCATTGTTAAGTCGTCGACTTTGGTCGTCAATATGAACAGCCCTGAATGAGCGCTGGAAATATATAGATGGCATTGGATTACGCGTGGGTTGACGACGAGAGTTGACGATCTAAATTGCCGACATGACCATAAGCCCGCACCTACCACCGGTTTATTCGACATCCTTTTAAAGACTGAACAGTTTCGATGAAGATGAAACGCAATCGTGCTTGACTGATAATAGTTGATATTGTTGAAGGAACAGCAAGGTAACAATACCGACACCACTGCTTGGCTCAGTGTGGTTTGTCCTGATCTTGCTTGCAAGGCGAGAATTTGACCGTAGTCACCGGAAATGTTTGGATTCAAAACCGTGCAATGATGGGGTACACTGTTCAATGCAGCCAAGAACCTGAATCGCTTGCTTACTATCATATGTTTCATTGCATGTTGTCTTTCTGGTTCAGACAGCAATTACCAGCGTCGACACAACGACCGTGGCAGGAGCGATTTCAGTAGCCGATCTGTACGACTGCATTCAAACGGCGGCTGGCAGTGCTGCGACCACTGGCATCTGTTGTCCATCTCGATGTACGTTTATATACTGTAATGTTTGTGAAACATCGGGCCGCGTGAACATAAATTACAACGGGCATGGCTGATTGCTATTTGACTTTCACATTTTGTTCGTATTTTAATACGAACGACACTGGAACCAGCATCAGCACTTGGATTGTCAAAAAAGGTTCGGCAAACCTCTTAGTGGTAACATTCCATGCAGTGCAGCCCTCCAGTCACCGACATTTTAGTTTGGTTGGTCCCCTTCCCCCAAATTACATTCAATGCCCGATCCAGCACCCTAGCGACCGCCGTGGTCTAATTTTGACCATGGAAGCTAGACTGTACGTGCCGTTGCAAATGCACTCGATGGAACATCAGCCAACTGAATATTGCACACACACACACATCACATTTCAGCATTCACGTGCGCGCAACCTGTGATGACCGGCGGCGCCGCAGGAACGTCGAGACAGCGTTACTACTACGACAGTGTAGCCGGCGTGTGCGATCAGTTTGGGTACATCGCTGATGGTGCTGATGAGACGAACACCAATGGCAATAACTTTGCCACGCGCGACCACTGCGTCACCTATTGTCAAGATAGTGAGTGTTTTTGACGTGCTGGCTTACCTGAAGACTTCAGTGTAGTTTTTAGCACCATTAGTGTAAGTTTCAATGTTTACACCGGGGTGTGTGAAAATTGTTACACTATTGAGCGTCAGCTTTCACGTTAGACATGGAGTGAAGCGAACAGATTCGTTACGATTCTTGCAACAGACATCGGGGCCCGGCCAATGCACATGAACTGCATATAGGTATGCATAAGCTGTTTGGTCGCCCGTTTCGACCTGTTTTTGCAGACGAACGGTAACCAGGTCATCGTTAGCCTTACTTCTGCAGCGGATACGAAAAAAAATTGATTATTTGCGCAGTTTTCGCACAATGGAACAGTAGCCACTAAAACACTGGATTGTGTCTTTCAGCGTGTGAGCGCGGCGCACCGCAATATTCGACCGGCAGCACGGACCCACGTAATCTGGGCCCGCTCGGGTGCACCGCAACATCGGACACTTGTGACAGTGACCACAACTGTGATCGGATCGGATCAAATTATTTGTGCTGTCCCGAACCTGGTTGGTGCAGTTTTTTAATGTTTATGATTGTGAGTTGTATTCCATTTTGAATCTATCATGTACCAGAAACTGCTGCATGCATACTTGGTGATTGATAATCCATTCAATCTTGTTGGTAAAGTACACTAGCGCGCAGTGGACGACTTCTGACATTAGACTTAGTTCGCAAAATGCGCCGAACAAAACCAGTGCTTTACAGCAGGTGGTCGCTGACTCTGAATAGTCGCTTCTTCCACCGCCACAATAGGCGCCTGCACGTCGTCTAAACATATACCAACCCGTGATGTTTCAGAGTACGTGTGCGGTCTGTATGGAGCACGTGGCAGCACGGTCTACACCACGGTGCCGACGGGCGCCGATTCCGGCTTCAGTCCCCGCCTCAAGAACAACCCGCCATCGGTGGCCCGGTACTTCTTCAATCCCAACCTTGGCACCTGCCAAACGTTCCAGTACTATTACGGTGGCGGCAACTTTAACAACTATGCGAGCGAGAATGACTGCGAGAATTACTGCTACCAAGGTCGGTTTTTACTTGCGACAATTTGTTGCACTTTTTTAGCTCTGCAATCAGCCTACTTGATGGTCGCAACGCAACTGTTCGGTCAAGTTTTTTCAATGAACGGGGATTATCAGATTTACGTATACTCGTGCCCAAGCCCGTGACATCAATTATGAGCAGCATGGAAGCTAGACTTATTTAAGTTTTAAGATGTGTGCAAAAACTTTCGCCACTTTCGAAATCAGTGGCACCAGAAAGTCTCGAATGGTTTTAACGACAAGATGAAGTGACTAAAGCGATCTTGTCCGATATACGATCCGATCACCAAGTTTAGCCCCGGCCTGTCAGTGACGGATCCAGCTTTTGACCAAAGGAGGGGTCAACACACCTCGAATATGTGATGCACTGGCATACATAGTTGAAGAATCGGTTCTTTTGGACACCTAAACTGTTGGCAATTCAGCATACGAAAATCACCAACGAACAAAATCGGTATGTATACTCCATTAAATAATACCTAACTTGATGTTTGCAGAATTGTGCACATACGGCAACCCACTGAAGACAACTACCGGCGCCAACCAACGTTGTTCGAGTGACTCTGACTGTCCCACATCGTACCAGTGCACCAGCGGTACCGGGGCCACGTCCATTCAGATATGCTGTCCGCGATCTCGTTAGTGATCCACATACATATGTTTATTGATAATTGGTGGAATTCGCGAAACGGTTCTTTTCATTGTTGTATGAAGCAAAAAGTTTTGGAAAACCGCTTAGCACGAAGGACATCGGCCGCTCTACGCTCACTCTTATTACTCGGTGTTGACTAGTTTCTCTTTTGACCCTCTTTTGTGACACAACTGTAGCAAATTCTGACCGGCGTAAAATTTGCTGCCACATGGCGAATAACAACTTTACGCTGGTCAAAATTACATGGTCAACTGTGTCATAAAGCATATGGCACAATGGCGCATTAGGTGCCTACCATCATTGGCGCACTGCTTCATGTGTAACTTCACGCGCCAATAATCGTGAATGCTGCACTTTACGCATGGTGAAACATTACATCGCCCAATCACCCATATACAGAGACCATTTGCGAACAAGCGAAAGTGATCGGCACCTGCACCAACTGGGTCCGACGGTACTGGCACAACCCGGCGAGCGGTGAATGCGAACAGTTTCAGTACTCGGGATGCGGCGGTAACGATAACAACTTCAAACTGCAGATCGACTGTCAAACGGCGTGCAGGGACACCACACGTTAGTTGGTTGATATTAATGTTGCGCATGGGCGGACTTCACGAAAGTTAGCTCGGTGAGTTGTTTTTGTCGTCGGTATACAAAGTGTAGTGAAGTTATATCGCGAAGTTTTCACATGGGACATCGTTCCTCTTTGAAAAATCAATCATGAAACTGACTGATGTTCCATTTGATTGGATGAGACGATTTGTTGACTGCAATCAACCATAATAATCCCACTGCTAACGTTAAAATCATTTATTATAAATTATTTGCCTTACCATACTTGAAACATCATCAGCAGCAGTATGATACCATTCTTTCAGAACAACCGCAATGTGTGCAAGGCCTGGCTTACAAAGATTCATACGGCAAGTACTACACGTGCACCAGTGGCGGCACCGGCACGACGCAATGTCCGGCCAATTACAGATGCGAATTTGATGGCTTCATGTGGGGATGCTGTCCGCAACAAAGTTGGTGTTGTGTGAATTATACATTCGAAAAATTCGAAGAATTTTTTTCTGAAAAAAGTATATAATTCTTTTCCACGACCACACAGACTACGCGTGTTCACTAACGGCCGATTCCGGTAGAACCTGCGGTGCAGCGGTATCGCGCTGGTACTACGACACGTCCAATCAGCGATGTATCAGTTTCACGTACTACGGTTGTGACGGTAATCCGAACAATTTCCCGTCCAAATCGCTGTGCGAGACCTACTGCGGCGTGGGTGGTTAGTGTGTTGAAACATTGTGTTATGTTACATTGGCCTTGTCACACGTAATGGGGATCATAAGTTAGACCTTGGTCGATATCAAACGAAATGTTTGGTCGGGCCAAGTGTGCCTTGGCCGCGCGGCCAGACGCAACCTTGTCGGGTTTTTGTGTCTTCCCAACTTCGGCACCCATTGGAACAATCACGCATTTTGCATGGGAATATTTCATTGCACAACAATTGGGGCCAACCAATGCACTTGTCCTTCGGGGTGGAATGTTGTGGTTGAAAGCACCTGAACTGATGCCATGGTTTCCAATGAGAATTCTGACATTTTTGTTTGTTTCAGAGTTTATGCTTGGTTGTTGTATCCGCTGGTCAGTTGCATGTTTTGTGAAAAAGAATAGAATCGTAGGCAGATGCATAACCGACAATCCCCAACTAAACGTTATAAATCTTCCATTTGCGAATTTAACAATAAGAGCCTCACAATAAATATAGTGTAATAACCCAGTAGTTGCATCACAGTGTTCTGGTCGGTGGTGCATAGAATTTACAGCATAGTGGCGGCAACGGCTTATAGTATTGTGGTCAAATCAGATCGTCAAAATCTTGTCATCAACTCAATGTATTATTTCTCGAGCTCATTTGGGGCTGCTTGAGTTGACGAAGTGATTTGACCACTTGATTTGACGACTGTAGCATTAGCCGTGGTAGCTGGTAACCTGTTTTTTTTTCGTGAATGTCTTTGGCTTTTCATTTTTGAGAAACGTTCATGTTTCCCCCCCTTATACGCTATGATCACATCACACCCAATTCTACAACACCCCGAAATCTCCGTAGTGCTCAGCCACCTTCGTATACATCCCGCACTTTTTTATAACCGCTAACTATTTTTATTGTAAAGATCTAAACAAACCTTTCAGCTCAAAAGATCAGATCACTGAACGAGATAGAGACCATCAATCATGAAACATCACCCAAACCCATACAGGTTGCCCGAACGGTGGTCAGGCGTACCGTGAGCCGAACACTGGATTCACGACCGTGTGCTCAGGTGCCGTCACGTGCCCGTCAGGTTACGAATGTGACACTGTCAATGAGGGCGGGTCGACTGTCAGTCGGTGCTGCCCCACCAAAGGTTGGTCGCGATCGTGGATTTTCGTTCTTTAGTCAATAGCTTATTTTGCGTGTTGGGGAGGAATTTTTTAAAGGGTTGATGAACCGTATCCGTATAAGCTTAACTGAATTGATATTGTCGGAATCCATCGACCACACTAAAGTGCGCATCGACCTTCAACTATCATAACTTATGTGCGAACACCCTCGCCCTGTCAATCAGAATTTCTATACATTTCGTCGAGAATTCCAACCGGATACTTGCCAAAACCGTTCCTAGAATCCGACGCCAATATCTGTTTCCAGCCACAATCTGTTCAATCCCGCCGCAACAAGGCCAATCCTGTGGTTCGATCAACACCGAACGCTACTACTTCAACCGCGTGACGCGCACGTGCACCACCTTTACATATCAGGGTTGTCAGAATACCGGCAACAATTTCGGCACCCTGGCGCAGTGCAGCAACTTCTGCAGCTCGGCTGGTGCGTCTTTGTTTGAGTGCGCAGAGGGTGTTTTTGATTGATGCTCGTTTCGAACTGCGGCATTTTCGCACATAGACGAACGGTGCACCAGGTCATCGTCAGTACGAATATGCACCAGATCCCAAGAAGCCGATCTGAAAACTTGGTGATCGATTTGGTTGGGTTTTTGAGTGACTGGTGTTTTGAGATTTACTCATTGGAGGTCACATAACGGTTACCAGCGGAAAAGTCGTTTATTGACTGATTGACTGTCTCAAGACAGCTTTTGCGGTGGTAGAAATAACTGTGGGATCCGCAGATCATTATGGAGCTTGCTTCTGTTATAATGAGAAAAATGCGGAGCGATCTCCAAGTACACAATGACACCAGTCAAAGTTTTGAGCGCATGCAGATATGCACACTTTGCCGATAATATAAGATTCGTTTCAATCCAATAGCTTTATCCGTGCACGTATACATATATAAGTAACGTTTCAAAAACAACGTTGCAGCGTGCGCATCGGGCGAAGTTGTGTACCTCGACCCGAACACGCAACAGCCGCGTACATGCAATCAACAGCTGACCAACGCATGCCCGGCTGGATTCACTTGTCGTTACGATTCACTCGCACAGCGATATGTCTGTTGTGGTGCTACGAATAGAGGTGCGTGTGTGAAACATTGATTTTCGTCGGAACAGTTTTGTAGATACCGCTTTGTCTGACAACATTATCTCGTTAGTCAATATGTGCCGATATTTTTTCAAGGTCCCTGTTGATTTTATCTCATACAGCCCCTGTTTGAGCAGGGCAAGTTTGCGGGACTAGCTGATGTTTCATAGGTCCCTATCAAACTTTGGTGATGGGAGTGAATCGGATTTGCTTTGATGACAAGATGTTTTGGTCAAAGACCGATTTGATTCTATCCGATCACCAAGTTTGATCACCAAGTCCCTGCCAGTCAAAGGTAACGTCACGCACTTTTAAGTGACGAGTATGTACAAACTGCATCATTTACGCAATTGCAGGCGTGTGCACTGCATCGGAGAAGGCCTACATCGAAGCCCTGACGATGGAGCCCCGCAAATGCATGCCCAACATTGCGAGCACCTGTCCCAATCAGTACCAATGCCGGTACAACAACCGACGCGGACAGTACTTCTGCTGTGCGCCCATGGACGGAAGTGAGTTGCGTAGCGTGTTTTAACTTCACATCAAAAGTAAAAAGTAAGAATGTGTTTCGATATGATACATTACCTAGCGTTGCCAGATATTGTAGGTACATTTTCAGAGCCGTCTAGAATGGAAAAGTTTGAAAAATCAGGCCATGAAATGTGATACAATATATTCCATTGCGTCCTAGTCACGCGCTGTCCGTAAAGAGCGAAAAACCCTCGACGAATGCATATCACTCTCCGTGAACATTTAACCGGAATCGCACTTTAAGATAAAAGATCAATATTGGAAAACCTCACTTTGTGAATCTAACCCAGTATTACTTCATAGTGTTTTTCGTTTGCCCAGGTTGCCTTGTCTTCATAGACACCGGACGGTTCGCAATGGCATAATCAGTGCGAATTCCCCGGATGGCCACCGCGCGACATCAAAAAATGCACATTTCATCATGTATTTCAATGTCCACCTTATTCAGGTGTGTGTCCAACGGGTCGTGCCCCATTCTACGACACGGCCACTCGCAGCCCGGTGTCGTGCACAATCAGCTCGGTGGTCAACTCGTGCACCACCGGGTACACCTGTCAAACGGTGGTGCCCCAATCGTTCAGCGGATACTGCTGCACCGCTGGATGTACGTGTATTAGGATGTGTGGTTTATGTTCAGACACGCAAATGCTCTTTGAGACAGGGTTCACTTCATGCATACGCTATAATACTGTTTTCATTGTGATAGTACGGTATTTTAGCGCACGCAATTTGCTTTGTCGATTGACGCTCTGTCGGCGTAACTGTGAAAGGGGAGACTTTGCACCTCTGCTATGTTCATACACATGTTCATCAAACATCATCATTACACATACCTGTGCAGCTGTCTGCCCGAACGGTGTGAACTACGACAAGAATTCGTTCAACAACCCCGTTCAATGCAACATCGGCGGAATCGCTGTGTGTCGATCGGGATACAGTTGTCAGACAACACTGTCCGGCACGACCAGTGGTTACTGTTGTGAAGGCACGGGATCGGCCGAGAATGGTTAGTCGATTGGGAGATTGATTTGTTTATTGAATGGTTGAATAATCGATCAGCTATATTTGATTTGTTGATCCAATCATCAATCGATCGGTTGGTTGATTGTTTGATTTACCGAGCGATTATCATTTGATGGTCTACCATCAATCTGAATGACGGCTACCAATTCAGTCATTTGATTATTGATTCATTTTCTAAGTAATCAAATAACGTTGATCCATTTATTGATTGACTGATCTGCCCGTTGTTTGTTCGACTTATCATTGATTTGTTGATATATTGATCTGTTGTTCGTTCGATCGATTTGCCAATCGCTTGATTTATTAGTGTCCATCATTTGCAGCTGGTTGTCCACCCAATCAATACGTACAGAAAGATCAGGCTGGCAACATTCCAACATGCAATCCATTCGGCGCTATTACTGGCTGCACCGTTGGCAACACGTGCCAATGGTCGAATCAACGCAACTCATATCAGTGTTGTGGCAGCAATCCGCAGAGCATCATATCCACTGGATGTTAGTCGGACCGGCTGATGTTTCACAATGATGTCACAAAGTGAAACATGCAACATGTTTTTTGGTTCCGTTACACAGACTAGTATGGTGCACCAGGCAATCGTCAGTGCGAACGCACTATTAAAATGGTCACGTGACCATGCCGAAATTGCCATCGGGTTTGGCTGATGTTTCACACAGGTCGCAATGTGTATTATGCAGGTTATGCACCGTGTTGGCCATTTCGGCCTGTTGTCACAGCCGGGTGGTGCATCAGGTCATCGTCAGTGCGAATCCGAACACCACAAAATGGTCACGTGACCGTACAAAAATACACAATTTCACTCATGTTTCCAGCATTCGGCTGTCCATCGTCTCAAGTGGCCTTCCTGGACCCGGCCAACAACAATCAGCCCCGTATTTGCCCATCCGTTGTCTCGAATGTGTGCCCAACTGGCTATTTCTGCCAATACTCAACCGAACGTTCCGTCATTCAGTGTTGCGGTGTGCAGGAAGGTATGTTCATGCGCAAAAATTAGAATATTAAGGGCGGACTTCGGTTAAATCCGAAACTTCCGGATAATTTATGCGCAAAAAATTTTGCGGAATCCGGAAATATTTCCGGAGACCGCAAATGTTTTTTGTGCTTTTGCATGGAAATATCTCCGGATTCTGCATTTAACCAGTCCGCCGTGCGCTCAAGTGACTATGCTTTATGTGCTAAATACCTGAGAAAATTTTTCAATCGAACATTTTTCTCTTTTCGCAGTTCGTTGAATATCTTGTGACGACACAATCAAAAATCTTTCATTTGGACAGGCCAAGATCATAATGGTATGCGCGTTCGATCGTGAGAGACATCTTTGAATGAATAATTGACCTCAAGCAGTATTCCTGAATGCCTGAAGCCACAACCTGGTCCAGTATCCCCGTTGTATGCAGAAGGCCGAATTTATTTATTTTCCCTCAAATGCAATCGTGCAAAAATGATCGGTTTATTTGTCAAATTTAGTTATTTCATCGGCTTGGTTTAGGTATACTCTGATCACATCAATGTACCTACCCGATCACCAAGTTTTACACCGGCCAATACCGTTATCCCGCAAGTTTCCACCACCTCCCCCAATCTCCAATTCACCAATCGATCGATAGTCATTCAATCAGCCAAACTGTCTGATGTTTCAGGCTGCCCGGCTGGTAGTGTGGCCTACATCGGGTCCACTGGCTCGGCGCAACAATGCAGTCAGAACTTTGGTGGATGCCCGTCAGGTATGTACAGTAGGTATAGGATGGCACAAAAGATGACTCGCTACGTTTATGAGTAATTCAAAACCCATCACGAGATCACTTCCGCTGATGTTGCAGACGATGTTATTGTTATAAGCAATGATGTCACGTATACTGTATGTACATTTTCGAAAAATAATTCTTTAAAAAATTTTGTCAAGTTATTATCGACGCACAGGTTCGCATGCGCGATCTTTTCTGGCTATAGTGTAGTTGGACACGTTCTTTGGATGAGGTGTGGGCCTCATTTCGTCCTGGAGCAAATGTGTATTCAGTACTAAATGCTCCCCAAACAAATTTCCGCTGATGTTTCAGGCTTCCAATGCGTTTCCGGTTCACTGGGCCACCAGATCTGCTGCACAATCCGCAGCGGTCAGAACCCAACCCAACCCCAGCCATCCCCGTTCCAACCCAATCCGTTCCAACCAATCAGTAAGCAGCGTGAACCGAGTAAGCTAACAACCCACACACACACTTTGCTCTTTGTTTGGCACTCTTTCTAGTGGATTGCTGTTGTAATGCACACACATCACGAGTGATTAATTTTTTATGATTGATCCTTATGGGTGGTATTCACAAATCAATCATATTCGCTCACAGGAGATACTGTACCATTATCATATACAAAAGCTAAAAACTGCGAATGAGCCGATATGTACTTTTCTGAATACCATGGCGAGTATCAAACTTAGTGGTCGGACCGGATGTGCTTCTGACTTTTTTGCATGAGCTCACGTGACCCGAGGTATATGGAAACGATGCCGGTCACCAAGTTTGATACTGGCAAAAAATATCCCTTGATTCCGGCATCATGTAGTCCCGCAGCACAATTCATACTAGTGTGGCCTTATACCTACAGAGTGACGCAACCTACCGTAACCTACCGTACCGCAGATTCGTGTCCGCCGCATCAAGTACCGTTCAACAACCAATGCCTGGACAAGGTCACGTTCGGCAAGCGTTGCACGATTGACGAACAATGCCTGTCGGATGCAAGTTGTATCAAGTTCAGATGCGCGTGTCCCGAGGGATCGGCGTTGGATAATGGCCATTGCAAGAAAGTGAACGACAATGCCAACAAACAACAGGCTGCAGGTTTCAACAAGCAACGCGTCGTTGGCTGATGTTTCATGTTGCTTAGTGAAATGAGTTGCACGTCTCAGCAGATTGAGAGCCGTGTCAAACTTGGAACCAAAGCACAACGATAGTGATTGAGTTGGATTACGGTAGAGGAAGGACAATTTTTGGACCCGTATTTGGCGATAAAGATGATTCATGGAAACACCTGAAATCGCAATTACGGTCCAAACAACAATTACCGCTGCCTCGCCGTACATGTGATTGTGATAAATGGTCGCCGAGTGCTTGTCGTCAAAAGTTGACACGGTGGAACTTCTCAATGTTTTCTTGTTTGAAGTGACGCACCCACTTGCACAGTTTGGTTGAAAAGGGCACGGTCCAGAGAAGCCGAATTACGTGTACCTAAATCCATACCAAAAGAGAAGACCATTAATATTTTTTTGGTCCGAACTGAACGATTTTCTCTTTTGCGTTTGCAGGTTTAAGGGTGCTGCTGATTATGTTAGGTATCAATACCGGTATAATTCGGCTTCTGTAGACCGGCTCCGCAGCCATACATACAGTATGCATTTTCATTGAAACATCACCTCTTTCAGCGTGCGCACCGGGTCAGATCACCTGGCAAGGTCGTTGCCTGAACCCGGCCGGCCCGAACGAGGCCTGTGACATCCAGGAGCAATGCCAGGGCGGATCACAATGTCAGGCAGCGTTCTGCCGGTGCCTGCAGGGTTTCAGTGCCGTCAATGGAATCTGCATCCGAGCCCAGGATCCACCAACCACTCTGGCGCCTCTAACCACAACCGTTGTTATCAATCTGGAAGGTAAACTTGATTATATCGATTCATGCCGTGTGTTTTAGCATGACACGTGCTATAAGGAAGAGTTAGTTACGGTAGTTTCAGAATCTGAGGCCGGAGAAGCTGTGTAGTGCACTGGTTGTTTAGTGGATGTGCCTTGCACAATAGATGATAGATCAATGACGATACGATTTAGCCTTGTGGGCACGTGCAGTTTCGGTCCATAATGCCAGACTGCAATGTGGCGCCCTGTGCCTTGTCAATGACAAAAGCGCCAGCGGCGCATCGTGACAAACCGGAATTTTTGACAAGGCCTAGGGCACAATCTTGCAGGCTGGCATTATGGGTCGAAACTAGTACATCCACAGATCTAACGCAATGCGTGCCCAGGCTAAACGATATCACGTAAAATACAGTCCGTGCGCACACGCTATCAGGCATTAAACTAAAAGACATGCCGATGTTTCAGAGTACTGTCCACTTGCGTTCTCACCATTTGTGAAGGACGGAGTGCCCGTTTCGTGTACGGGTAATACATTCGCGTGTCAGACTCCCTATCGGTGTATGTACAACTCGCAGAAACGTACCTACTTCTGCTGCGGACGGCTCACCGAAATACCGGCGCCTGGTTGGTCAATTTTGATTTGATGAGGATGATGGTAAACGTAGCTATGTTTTTTGAAACATCAACCAGTATTTACAAGAACACACCTACATATAAAGGCATCGTCGAATACGTACCGTAGTAAACGATAAAAAGTGCCTGAGCTTTCGCACGGGCCGAAATCAGTGCATAAGCACCCAAACTCCAAATAGTAGGTATAAGCGTGATACAAGAAAGTCACGCAACGCAGGCAGATCCTATCCGATCATAAAGTCATAATTGTGCCGCCATTGGTAAGTTCAGCCCGACAATAGTCCGTATTGACAAATCATGACCGTTGTCCCCTTCATCGTTCAGGCATCGACGGCTGTCCACGTGGCAGGCCATTGATCTACGAGCCAACCAACACGCCACTTGTCTGTCAGCCGGGCTCGTCCAGTTGCCCGCCCGGATATGAATGTGAACAGGTGTGTACATACAGTACATGAAAAGGGAGGAGGAGTTTCTGGTTTGAGGTTCTTTGAGATTTTGTTGTGTCACAATATCATCGTCTGAAACATCAGAATATACCCAGGTGAGGTTTCGTTAAATAATTCACCTCGTGGATGCTGTGTATCCTAACAGTGCTGAACGCAAAACAAAAGCCCACACTTTTCGGAACATTCGGAACATGAAAAGTGTCGAATGGTTTGACTAAGCAAGCAAATGTTTCAGAGCACCGACGGCCAGCAGGTGTATCAGTGCTGTGGCGGTGGTACGATTCGAAGCGCGAGCAGCACGCACAAGAACAACAATGATCAAAACCAACGAAACAACACGCAACCCGACCCACAAGACGAGTTGCCTGCTATCGGTAGAGTGATTTGTGATTACACAAATTCTGTAACTTTAAAAGTTACAGTTTGCTGAAATTATTTTGAAATTTTGTTCAGCCCGATGCGCGGCGCACGAGGTGCTCGTGATCAGACATTTTAACGGACAGACGATCGTCAGATGCCGTTAGTTTTTTAAATCTAAATACACATTTTCTTCATAAGTTACAGGACTTTGATTTTTTGTGAGTGGTATGTAACATTTTTCGATGGTTCAGAAAACAGCTGTCCGCCGAACCAAGTTCCAGTGAAAGGAGTCTGTAGAGAGCTGACGAGACTGAACGATGATCGTTAGTTAAATTTCCTATAGTTTCGACTTTTTTACATTAAAAATTTAGACAACATTGATGTTTCAGCCGTTGAGATGATGGACTCGTCAATATTCTTCATTGAAGGATCCTAACAACGCTTTCTTTTTCTCAACATTGCATTTTCCAATGAAAACAAATCGCAACGTTTCGTATTTTGCACATAATTTTTAACTATGCTATGATTTGTGTTTTTTTAATCAACAATTTTCTTGTTGAACTTTGTTTGTTGTCTCACTGAACGGTCTTCTCCATGAACATTACCCAAGTAATTGGGTATTGTGTTCATCGTATGTGTACCACTGTACCTCTTGGTTCAGATTTTACAGCGCTTTTTTGTCAGAACAAAATTCTGTTGTTATGCATTTCGACAATTCTCATTTCTTTCGAACAATTAAATGTAGTTATATGTATAAACTCATTTGTTTCACACTATAGTGTCGTGTCGTACACTATAACAGTAGCAGGGTATCCCTCTGTCATGATTTGACTGTCTGTAACCCCATTTTGGGTTTTTTGTGTTCTTTATTAATTTTTTGTTTCTTGCTTTTTGGTTTCCTTTTAATACTAGACGTTGCAAAACAGTGCGATCTTTTGTTTCCACGATTATTTTTAGTCAGAACTGCACAAAATCCACTATGTATGTGTTGGTTGCTTTTGTGTTTTTTAAATGATTCTCTTTTTCTCTCAATTGTAATGACGAGTTTCATTTAATTATAGCGTTTGTGCGCGTGTGCCTTCCAATACTTGACAAGGTATGATAAAAGAAACTTGTGTGTCGAATCACTGGGCGTAAAGGTCGGTGTAAAGTTCGGTCGAAAGCTCGGTCGGCGTAGCTCGGTGTAAACGTGAAACATTGCCTGTTATTAACGTGGAATGTTTCAAGTTTACACCGAGGTCTATCACACTGAGCTGTCGACCGAGCTTTCCACCGACCTTTACACCCAACTGACCTTTCCACCGTTTCGAAAATATCACCCTATGACAACGAGAAATAAATTAGTTTTCAGTTATGTCGTTATTATTATGAGCCACTGAAACATCAGCCAACATATCAGTGAAACGCATTCGCCTCAACTACACCATCGCGATACAAAACCAACACACGTGTCCAGATCAGCATCCCCAATTTTAATACCAGACAGGAACACAGACCGAACTTTCGGCCTGTTGTTGCTTTATCAACCATTTTGAAATGTTTGTCGAAAAAATATGATGAGTATAATCAGCCATAATTTGCCAAATCGAGCTTGTTGCAACGTGGCGGGCGGATGCAATCTTTATTGAGCTGGTACAACAATATCACTAAAAACTGCCGTTTATACCTCGATGCGCGCCGGCCACGAACGCCGGTTTCTGTACACGCGTGCCACGGACAAAACAGCGGAGTGGTAAATGCGGAGGTTCAGGACCGTATTTTCAGCCCGTGTTTCCCGGAACCAGCGTGATCGTCTTAACACGCGCGCTGGTCGACGACCACTACCTACTGTATTGATCCCCGAGGTCGCCGTCTGATGCTTATTTTCTCCGAAGCCCTTTCGTTCTTTCTGATATCTTTTTTATTGATCGGGGCGGTAGTCTATAGATATATGTATGTTCTAAGTCTATATAGTCGGATATATGTATGTTCCAAGCCACCTTTCGATGAAAAAGTAGCCAGGTTTCGACGATAAAGTAATTTCCGTACGACATTGCACCAACAAATGTAATGACAAATGAATGAAACATTCTGTGCGCACGCCAAAGTAACAAATAGACACAGCACTGCACAATTTTTTTGGATGGTTTTTTGTTTTATTTTAACATAACCGCACTCCAAAAGAACCATAAAGAGCACCGTACATTTTTCAAAAAATTTTCAATTAAAAACAAATATAATAATACTTTGTGAAAAATCTCGGGATACCCAACACATGACACAGAACAGAACCAAAAAACGGTGACAGGGAATTTTGGCGGTACATTGTAGGGTAGGGTATTAGGCACCAATGCCAAACATACATATACGACAACGTTATGACGCAGATCAATCAGAAAATTGATGTACCCCGTTCACGGCCGATTTATTGATGGCAAACTTACGCCAAGGCAAGTCCGATTTTGTAGGTGGTGTGCTTGCGAAACGAAAAGAAAGAGAAAATTCCTGTGCACCCCCTTGTATTTTTGAACGTGAACCCTTTCTCCAAATCAGCAACCACTTCTGAATGCTTCACTGATTTGAAAACTCCGAAATCGTCTGGTGTTGCCGTATTATTTATTATTATACAAAGAGTAATAAAATACAATAGCAATGCCCACAACTCTAACCAACTTTAGCCAAAACTGTCCTACCACAGACCACATTACCATGAGTACTGGGCAACCATCGATACTGCACTGGGAGGTTAATTTTCCACCAATCCACAGCTTCAAGTTTATGTTCAACATCATGAGACACGAATCTTGTCGACCAATTCACCGCACAGATTTATTAACACCGACGTTTCGAACCCAAATTAGAGTTCATTGTCAAGATTGTCAATTGTCGATAATAGATAAACGAGAGAATTGGCACTTGTTCAACATCAATGCAGTGGTTTCGTTGCGAAATACGGCCCGAATGAGGACACGCGTGGTTGCTTCTCGCGACTGAGTTCCTGATCCACCATCAGCATGCTCTCACGTTTTCCTGTTCGGATCCCTCCTCCACGCGGCGCACATGATCTTCGCCACCATCGCCACTCAATCGCATCAGCATGAACATGCGCGCCCCTTCGTCGCTCCACAATTCACCAACCGATCTTGAACTGGCGCAGTTAAGATCTAAACCAGCCTCTCCTGAGCGCGTGATTAAAAATGCTCGGACTAAAGTACATAAGGTTTAGCAAGAGAGAGCAAGAAAGTACTCACCCTCAGGTTGCGCTCAAAAGTCCGTCCAGTGAGTACGTATTTGTTGCAAAACCGTATCGAATGCGAGCGTACCACCGTTTTTCACACGAACAGCGAGATCTGATCGCCACCTGACTCATGTGCCGCGCCAAATAGTCACTCAGGATCCCTTGTCCATCGGTTTCCAGCACGTGCAAAAGAGTGCGTTCAGTAATCTGATTACCGAGCCTGACCTACTGTATAACAAAACAAATTTTTCTTTTTCGTGCACGCTGAATACAAGACACATTTTTACTCCTGTGAGTCGCTTGCACAATATGTTTTAAGTCTAACGTCACTTACTTCGCTTATCAGTCCAATCGTCGATGGGCCGCGTTTGTCCAGGATTTTGCCCACAAACGCAAACGCTGCCAGATATACGTCTCTCCTCCTGCTCCCTTGGCCACGTTGGCCACCTGCTTTGTTTTCGAGTTGCCCCACAAACCCTGCGTCTGGTCGCCCGTATGCAACGTGAGCGCAACGACCCTTGGATCCATTGGCAGTAGTGCAGCCAGCATCGTCAGCAATGTATTTGCCAGGACGGTGTTGTCTGGGGCACATCTTAAAAATACTTGCAGACTGGAAACATAGTACCGATTGCAACTAAGTGCCACATTTAATCCACTTGCATGTGCCTACATGTGCGGTACATGCAAATTATCAATTTGTCATGCAAAATGTAACTGAATGCTCCATAGTTAAGAGTTCACAGCATGAACATGCATATTCGCATTACTGAATGCAAACACGTGTTGTGTACTGGTCGCACAATGAGTTTACAAGTATTAGTCAACTTTTTCCTGAACTATGAAGCGGGAAAGTGACGGGGCAATGACGCTGCGTTGCGCGATCGAACCAAAATGACATTTTAAAGTAAACCCATAGACGGCATGATTTCAAAGAAGTGACGATGTGGAGCTTTTACTAGTCCAAGTGGGTCTACTTACCGGCGAATGAACAATTTTTTTACTCACGACCAAATGCTGACACCAACGGACGATTCTTATTGGCAATCCGCCTGAAAAGATCTCTCGTTTTGGACACGTTTTGGCAAGCAAAATTATGCAAAATGCCGGGATGACCCCAATGAAAAAATATACACGAACCCACTCTCTTCTTTCTCAGTTCTTTGTCTTCACTTGGGCTGCTGTCGTCTCGATCGCTCAGCGCGCTTGGTCATCAATTGGCCAGGCGACCCACGTCCATTGCGGTTGTGTCAAAGGCTTAATCTTAGTCTGTTGTGGGCCTGGCCAAAGATGCGCGGATAGTTCTGCAGGATTGGAGGAGGATCAAAGCACCCGCTCATCAAACTTGATCAATCACAAGCTGAGTTTAACACATATCGGTAGCAAGGTGATCCCAACTGTTTGGATGTTAAAAAAAGAGAAAATGGCAAAGGCTCCTATCCACCTCCGACATACATACTATGTCTGATGAAACTGAGCCTGACCATTATTTTGTTTTCACATTTCGCAGGCTTATTTAGGTGCTATACAAAACTGCTACCCAAAAGTTGTTCCATTTACTCGAGTAATAACTTACAAATGCCCTAAGCAACACCACTGCAATCCAGAAAGGCTGCTTCCGCACTGTGTTGCTTCTTTACTTCTTGCTCACTGCGCCGTTCCTTGATTGATTGCATATGATTTATTTTTGGTCTCTGTAAACAACTTTTGTGAAGTTATAGCAATGAGAGGGCGCACCAAGCACGCCATCTGGTGTAGCGCTCCGACCATCGTTTAGCAGGGCATTTGTCAATGCGCGTGGGCAGCTGCTAGCGCGACCCAGCTCCCAATGCATTAGGACTCGCTTGGGTGTTAGTTAATTGAAGGTGATTTATCTTTTGTGGTCCTCGCATAACTAAACTTGCTTTCTAAGCTGGGATGAGAGATGGAGAGACCTGGCGAGGCGGAGACAGACGATAACGAAATAATTTGCCCTTTAAACAGCCAGAAAGAGTATTATGGAAATGCAGCTTTATGGTTAAAGGGTTACGGTATTTTGACAGCGACCCTGCACGGCTTGATCAATGCCCCTGTTCTCTCCCAATCGTTTCATTTTATTCTGGCGTGCAGTTAACATACTCAAAGTTTGATTCGGTTGTGCTGGTGAACTAAAAATCTAGAGCTTTAGCAACCTCAAAAGTTACGAAATGAAGTATTACCAGTATACGACGTATTTTTGAGACA
>JASAMV010000667.1:0-32991 GCA_030248065.1 Rhynchonema sp. JSB1_4
GGGTAAGGGTAGCTATACACAGTGTAGTGGCAGCGGCCAGGCCCATGTGTGGGAGATTTAAGTATGATGAGTTGCGGGGTTGGGACCGGATGCGTAAGAGGTATGATTTTGGTCACCCAAAAAGGCGAATAAACACCGTTTTTGTGATACAATTTAGCCAAAAAATGAGGTAAAAATAGTACTTTTTTCCAAATTTTTCGCAGCCAAAAATCGCCTAAAAACAGGTATTATGGGTGGGTTTTCGCGCGGAGCGCGCGATTTTTGGGAAAATCGCAAGTTGAAAAACACTGATTTTTGTCTTAAAAAGGTATAAAATTGCTTGTGAGAGGTATGATTTGGAGTTGTGATAAAGGTAACTTCTCAACCCCCTTTGCTCGATCAGTCGAGAGGGGGGACAACCCAACCCAGCCACTACTATGGCTATACACCACTGGTACTGGTTGAAAATACATTGTTTTCCTTGAACAGATCGTCAGATAGACAATAACTGATCACTTACTTACCGAATCCGTCAGAAATTTTAGTATTTTTTCAGTAAAATCCCTACTTTTTCAGTAAAATAAGTCACTTCAGACGCTTCGGGCCAGGTGCCCGGCCCGACCCTCCAAATCTCCGGCCCGGCCCGATTGCGATCTCTGGTACTTAACCTCTCACAGCTCCGAAAAAGCAATTTTATACCTTAATACCCGTGGCACTGAACCCAGAATTCAAATACAGTACCTCTAGCAAGCAATTTTATGCCTTCCAAAGGAAACAAAGAAGTCGAAAATGTGCTATACTTGACTAGCCTAATGAGCAGAGCCTCCCTTACGCTCGCTCCCTCAATTCACTTTTTTTCAATTCGCATCAAACCCTGCTGATTGTTCTTGCATGCAGGCAACAAACCGGAACAGCCCCACAATCACACCACCCTCCCACAAACATGTCGCCGCTGGTGTGGTGCGGTGAACTGCGTTAATAACCAACCACTGTTGTGATTTGGCAATCATCTTACATAATTGATTGTGGTTGCGTATCGTCACAACGACGTCGAACCCATAACGCATCATCATTCTTCGATCGATCGTCAATTTGACCAACAGAACCATGGTGCATCGTGCCTGTATTATTGGCTCCGGAAATTGGTCGGATTATTTTTTGTGATTTGTGTTGCACTGGGTTGTTGGTTGTCTGTCAGCGTTTGATGACCACGGACAGTCTTTCCATCATTTGAGCAAATAAGTCTTATTTTTTAGTCCATCGTCCTTATCCTGGCCCCACAAGTTGCAAAGAAACGTGCAAGAGAACGAAAACTGCGTTCGGTTGCTTTGGTTCCGTCGCCGTTTTTTTTCAGACATTTTCGGTTATGCGGACATTCCAGTAGCGTGACTAACGAGCATCTCGTCAAGAACCGACAAACCCGCAAGGTTGTGTCAATAAATTGGCTGATGTTTTCAGGGGCAGCGCAATCGCTAGGATAATGGGCAAAACAGTGAAAATGCATCCTGACGTGTTCGAACCAACCGTAAAGATGTGGGTGTTTGAGGAGACCGTTAATGGCCGGAAGCTGTCCGAAATCATTAACACCGATCACGAAAATGTCAAGTACTTGCCTGGACACAAAATACCCGAAAATATTGTTAGTCGATTGATTACCGATTATCGTGTAAAATAAGCGATGTTCGTGGTGCGACATTTTTCCACAAGAGATTACTATCAGAAATATTATTCATGCCAGTTTTAATGTGGCAGATAGCGGTGCCGGATTTGATTGAGACGTGTTCGGACGCGGACATCTTGGTGTTCGTCGTGCCGCATCAGTTCATCGATGGACTGTGCAAACAGATGAAAGGCAAAACAAAGAACAATTGTCTCGCTATTTCACTTATCAAGGTTGGTTGGTGGTGATTTCCCATACCCCCAGCGGATTTCCCATACCCCATACCAGGGGGTACCCCATAACGACACCACTGGGTCAAAGATGTCAAAAATTGCCAAAATACCTTATATAGAATTTTTATTCAATAAACGGGGCGGGGTAAAATCGGGTGAAATTTTTCACCTGAAAGGTGACTTTTTCCTGAATTTGGGTATCCACTTCCCTCTCGAGTCCCCTCGGAAAAAGTGGGGGTCCACAGTCCCCTCCGGACCAGATTTTGAAAACAATTTTGAAAGGAAAAACACACCGACAGTAAATCGCAGGATTTTGACCCTTCATCGCGCTTCGTGCGTCCAGATGCAAAATCACAATGAAATTTCAGGAGAACATGTGCAAAGACTCGTAGCGATACATACATGCCCATGCCTTATTTTGATCATTCTTTTCATCACTTAGGCGCCAGTCCCAAGTTAAATAATTATGATTGCAGGGTTTGGAAGTGGACAAGGACGGCGGCATCAAACTGTTATCCGAATGCATACGGGAAATTCTCGACGTGAACACAGCCGTACTAATGGGTGCTAATCTGGCCAATGAAGTTGCCGGCGAAAATTTCTGTGAAGCAACAATTGGTTGGTGCTTGTTGTCAAGATATAAAACAAACAATAAACATTAAAAAGATTATTAATTACGTTCAGGCTGTAAAGTGGTCGCTCTGGGTCCGATGTTGAAACAGCTGTTCCATACAGACAATTTTCGAATCACTGTTGTTGAGGACGCACATACGGTGGAGATGTGTGGAGCGCTGAAAGTGGGTACCTTTTCACTGGGTACAACCCTGAAACATCAGTAAAATATGTGCGCCGGCGTCTGTGGTGCCACTGAGAAATCAAAATTTTCGAGCTTTTCAAAAAATTCCAAGTTTTCCCATAGCACGTTTCTTAAAAATCAGAAAATTTACACAGCAACGGGCGGGATGGGAGTGGTTTCAAAAACAGTTCGATGTTTTTATCAGCTTGTCGTGCAGTGTGGATTTGCATGTACAGCACAAAATGAAATGATTATTAGTTAGGTGCGTTTTGCTGTGTGTGTCTAACTTTAGCAAACAATATTTGGTCCTCTTATTTATCTGACCGCATTTTATTTAGCGTGTTTTGCAGAATATTGTGGCGTGTGCGGCCGGTTTCTCAGATGGTTTGCAAATGGGTGACAATACCAAAGCTGCCGTTATTCGATTGGGTCTAATGGAAATGACCAAGGTTGGTAATTGAGACATAAGTTATCACAATTCCAGGGTTTTGTCGGTTGTCGAAACGGCCAAAACTCACTGCTGTTACAGTATGAGCAGTGGTGTCGTTGGGAAATGAAAAAGTCAGGATACCGGATACCCAAAATCCAAAATTTTCGGATACCGGATACCCAAAATGAAAAATCTCGGATACCAGAGGGGGTTGCCCCCCAAAATAAAAAATCTTGGATACCCGGGGGGGTTGTTCAAAAGAAGGTCAATTTTTTACGGGAAAACAGCAAAATTGGTGTTGGAAGCGCAAAAAATGGTTATTTTTGGGGTTATGCTTGCGCCAGCAAACGATTTTGGGCATTTTGGAGGTAAAAATGGGCGATTTTCACGGTTTTCGGAAAAATTTTAGGGTAGGATACCCCTGGACAAAAAGTCAGGATACCGGATACCCCTGGGTGAAAAAATCAAGATACCGGATACTAGGGGGGTAACCCCCCTTCCCCCCCAACGACACCACTGAGTATGACGACATTATAATGTTTTTCAGTTTGTCGAATATTTCTATCCCGGTTCGTATCTGGAGACGTTCTTCGAGAGTTGTGGCGTCGCCGATCTAGTCACGACCTGCTACGGCGGTAGAAATCGACGTGTTTGCGAAGCACATGTGCTCACGGGAAAGGTGGGTGATTTTTGTTGGATGATGGGATGCCGATCAGAAAAACTGCCGGTGGTTGTAATCTTTACTGTAATAGTTTGTGATCTGGTACTTTGAACAGTATTCAAGTCGTTCCCCTGCACCCGATGAGCTAATTTTACGCTGGCAAAAATTAGTGTATACCATCCAACCAGCTGTAAATGTGGATGAAATGAAAATCTGCGAGAATGATTGTTGCTTTTGCACATAGATGTCTCTCCATGTTTTTTTGCTTGATAATCGTTCTTCAATGTCACTTGGTGATGTTTCAGACAATCGAGCAACTCGAGAAAGAACTGCTCAACGGTCAACTGCTGCAAGGACCGCATACGGCCGCACAAGTGTTCAGAATGTTGGAGGCACACGGACAGACGGAGAAGTGCGTTCCATTGCTGCGGAATAAATGCTGTACAACTAAGTGGTGTTATCAGCGAATACACATAAGAACTTGTTGGAACCAAAACTCCTTGTTGTTTCACTTCCTGGCTCACTGCGTTTGCAAGGTTGTAATGCAAAACCAGTCAATATAAGCAACAAAGTTTTAACCCAACCCAACGCAACGGGGGAGATAAATTGTGTACACTCAGTCGCCAGTGACATTGGTTGGGTCCGTCCATACACTGAGCTGATGCACTATGAATACAATTCCAAATCCCACGAAGTCCCATTTTTAGGTGATATCTGTGACGTGATAAATGTTTTTGCTGAGATAATGACAGATCTACGATAGCCAAGCTGATCAAAATGTGCTTGCAGATTTCCTCTATTCGCCGCGGTGCATAGAATATGTATTGGCCAGCTGAAACCGCAGCAATTGATCGACTGTCTACGACATCATCCCGAACATTTGTAGACAGTAGACACCCTGTAAAAGCTCAATGTTTATTGCGTATCAATGGATGGGGTAGTTCAAAAGTGTCGTCGCTTGCATAGATCCTTAAAATACTTGCTCTGCAAATGTATCTATGTAACTGTACAGCTTGTAACGTGGTAAAGTAGCTTTTGAGCCACCCGATACCGCATATTCTGATATTATTGAACTTGTAGCTGCTGGTGCAGCATTAGCATTTGAGTTGCCCAATCACACAACACCCGCTTTTTGACAATCGCGGCCCGCTTTGTTGCACTAGATATTGGCTAGGCATCCGAAACTCAAAAGACATCAATTCAGTTGTTCTAGACCTCGATTTAGTACTTTTATGCAAATGCATTTGTTTTTCGTTGTTTTGTCAGTGCATGTACTTGCATTGGTTCTTATCCAACGTCCATTTTTACACTGACGACGGCAAGTCGGTGTTTTAGGTGTTGTTCTCGCCTTAGGTTTTGAGCTATGAAAATTTCTGTTCAATGTTGTCAACATCTCGCTGAGAGGATTATCCTCATAAATGTTTTTTGTCATGGGTATGGTATGATTTCGCGATTGGGTACTCGTGTCTCCATAATCTATTCGTTTACTGTAAAGCTACAGAGTGGTCGAAAAGTCCCTGTCATGTTGTTTCAACCAAATTAGGGACCATTCTGTGAGACCATCCTGTATTCATTATTTATTTGCTGACCCGTGCTTGTTTGTGTCCACGACCATGCTTGATCTAGTCCTGAATTTTTCTTCTATTAATTCTCGGTTCAACCACTCAATCGAAGCAAGTATTCGAATACTGTATTTATTGCCATACCTAAGCCAGTTCAGTCAGTGCGCGTTGAAAATTCTATTTTCGTTGCTTTTTTGTATTTTATATACTTACCGTATTGTACCTTTTTCATAAAAGCTCATAATGGCGAATAAAAGTGCAATCTTCTTCTGTTATCGATATGTACGTACCTTGGATTACGTAACTGTAATCTCACCAATAGATTTATCTCAGAATCATGTTCATCTCTTTGATTTTTATTTATGTAATTTGGCTGGAACATCAATAATAAAGCACCGGAGACGTTCTCAGAATTAAGCGGGTGTATAAAAAAGGCACTCACGGAAAGTCAAAAACAATGAACTCGGGTTGCAAACACTCAGATACAGACGGTCGAGAAGAAGACACAGCGCTAAGGCATATGTACATACGTGGCACACAACCAGTAAGATAAACGGTAAGCAGTGCCTGACATTAGTTGAAACATCAGCGGTCCCGCTCAAATGAATTGCACAAGAAAATTATAAGCTCTCAGAGATTCGTTTCATCCATCGAGTGCACCTTTGCAGGCCGAGATGTTTTCGGCATTTTGAGTCTCAGTTCGGAGCCGCGTCTTTCCGTCAAACTGCCCTGTCGCGAACGCATGCTCAACGGTTCGTCCTCCGCTGCATCGGGTTGATCAATGCTCGTTGCCAATAATGGCGTGTGCTGAACGCCGATGCTGACGTGCTTCTTACCCTTACCACCCTGATATTCAGGGAGCGGCTGTAGCAACTCACTGATGTCCTCGGCCAATTCTTTGTTTTTGAGATTCGTCAGATCGCTATCGTCGTAATAATCGCGTCGCGGCCGACGTTGACCGCGGAATCTGACAAAAAGCACGCTATGGTCCAACGTCCAATTCAATGATCACGTATGTAACCATCTGGTGCCTTCCCACTGATGATGTGTTGGTAGCACCACCACTCTGTGAAAAACTGGTCGAAATGTCTCAGTGGCCCCACTCACCTGATATTATTCCACAGATTCTTTCCGTGTTTCGAGTCGAGATACAGCGGCGGCGCACTAGCCAGCCCCGGCGTAAGCGCCTTCACCTGTTCCTCAATGCCGTAATACTTATCCCATAGCTTCTTTGTCAATTCAGTACCATAAATGATACTGGTGTGCATGGTCAACATTCGCAGGATGAAGATGCCGTCCTGTTTCAGATAGCCGGACACGAAACGTTCGACGTCGCACTTGCACTCTGCAAAACATTTCGGACCACAAACATCCACCGCCATCCTTTGATTGAAAATCTTAGCAAGTCTTGGCTCTCCTACTCAAAGGAAAATGCTCGATTTTATTAATTATCATGATAGACTTTCATCAAGTCTTTTCCGATCACAGCCATTTAATGCATTCCCGCTGACAATGCCCTGGTGGTGGACCTTCTGTGTGTGAAAACAGAATCGTTTTTGAAACAGAACCGACTGTTACACCGCATCGAATCGTTTTTGGGCACCCGTTTTCTGTTTGAACAGTTATTTATATCCACTATTTTGATGACTAACCAACGGGATCGAACGGCATGTCGGCCAGTTCGAGATTGCGTGACACAAATCCCCGCGCACTGCAGGGCATGATCGTGACAAAGAACCAGTAGGTGAAACTGCAGCCAGTCAACACGAGCAGGATCACGAACCAGAACCACAGTAACACAAAGATCTTTTCGGTGAACAGATTGATAACGAGCACACATTGAATGCTGAAGATTTGCACGCCGCCCAGCACACGCGCCTGAAATGGCAAGGGAGGAAATAACATTGGATACAAAGTGGTCTATGCATGATGTAGTTGCTGAGATAAGGGCTGGGTGCGGTCTGGTTCGACTGCGCCTGACAACAACATATTTCTCCATTCTGTCAATTGCGGACTGATATTAGCGGCATTCAGGCCATGAAATTTTCAAGCAATAAAGCACCAGATAGTCAAGAGGGTACAAACGAATACTGGAAGGTGCAAAACAAAAGATAACTGGGGCTGCAATTAGATAAATGCGAAATGCGGAAATCGGTGAGCAGATAAATGCGGAATGGTAAATTCCTGCATTCCGCATTTCGCGTTTATCTGCTCACCTTTGCGGAATGGTGCGTGCTTGGGTGACGATGACAACTTCTAGGGTGCTGACCTCAAATGTTGCGTGTTTACGCAAAGAGCAACTGAGATGCTTGACCAAAACCATAAATTTACGTGCAGAAATTCAAAATTCCGCATAGGTGAGCAGATAAACACGGAATGCGGAATGCAGAAATTTGCTATTCCGCATTATTATCTAATCGCAGCCTAGGTGAGGTATATAGACACAACTCGTGCGTTATCACCCGACACGATACCAACGTACCCTAATGTCACACATTGTGACGCGTGGAAACACACCCGACATTTCCCAACTGGACCCGTTGACCAGATGGGCGATCGAGCTGAAGCCAAGCCAGCCGTGACGATCGGTCATGAGAAATCTGGAATAAATGGATGTTGGGATTGTCTAATGCTGCAAGTTCGATGCCACCAATAATGAAGATACGAACTTGTTCATATAGTAAAGCTGCATTAAGACGTTGAGTAGATAAAGCAGTTTGACAATCAGATACAGCATGGTGACGTAGAATGCTTTGTAGGGCAGATTGAGACAGATAGCAATCCTGTGTGGATGGATGTCTTTCCGAACTAGACGGCGGTGGAATCGTAGACAGTTCTGGATGTGTGTTGCCAGAGTTTGCAGGTTTTCGGCACGAATTTTTGGATCGATGTTCTTCTCGTCCAAGGCGATCTTGATTAGGTCGTGCACGCGTATGCCTGCAATGGGCGCTACAGGCGATGTTTCAAATGGGCATGTCGGCGAGTCAATGGCACATCATTGTGAGAGCAAAACTTGGCAGCCATGATGTGATGTGCTGCGGTGATTGTCACCCGGCATATTGTCCCTGATGATGACGATCACTAAACCAATAACTAAAAAAACTACAATCTCGATCAATAACCAAGGTTGCCGCTTGGTCCGATTCAAACCGATCTATAATTTCACTTCGGCCCTGGAGAGCACTGGTGTTTTGTGCACGTGCTTTGCACAAAAGATCATGAGATCAATGTGATGCACGCCCGGGCACAAACAGAGCTAAACCTGAGAAGAATTGCGGTCTTCGTCACTGATTGGCTCCTCCCAATTTTGGTAAATATTGACTGCCTTATACTCATTTAAATAGGAAAGTCCCCAGCAACGACTTATTCTGGTAAAAAAAAGCAAACCGGACTGGCTGGCCAGGTATTTCCAAATCAGACTCGGTATCCTGAAGCAGAGTGCTTGTGCGAGAAGAAAAAAGGGCACCCATTGGTAGTAGGATATCTCTTTCTCATAGCGACGATGATGTTCGATCGGTATCTCCTCATCAAACGGCACCATGTACGTGTCACGTGACCAACAGAATTGCTCCGTGTACTGCAATAAAGTGAGGAACATTGGTGTCGCGTGTATAGTGGGTTGTCCTCATGCATGGCCAGACGACACGCACTATTTATACTGGCATCTGGCATCAGATCGAATATTCGAGATTTGTATTTTTTCAATCCAAAATTCACCGCCCCCCTCCGGGCGCAGTCAACGCATGTCCGATAGCAACAAAGTACATACACAACACTACATAATTTAAAAGATGAAGCTAAAACGTCTACAACTTTATGTTCCCACATCATCCCCATCCCACCTGTTCCATAGCACTTGTGAACGTGTCGGGCACCATGCACTCAATCGGTCGGCCACCGAATTGTTTGAAACTGACCAGTGTTGCGAACAGAATCAACAAATTGGTGGTCACAAAACTGTGCATCCGATCCACAAAGTCCGTGTCCTTCTCATAACCGATAAAATTGACCGAACTCGCTATTTGTTGGATCATTCTGGGTCGCTCAGCGAGCTGGCCGATGTTTCAAGTCACCAAATTTGAAAATCGAATTGACATTGTATTGTTACCGAAGCTAATGATGGACATGGTGAGATATTCGTGAAACATCAGTGAATCACTTTTATTGACATCCGATGATGACATCATCTTGGGAAAAATTATACGCCAACAAACAATCTGAAAATGTCAAATGTGAATCACTTTCTGAGCCACGCTGCTGCCTTCGGTCGGCTGAACAAACAATGATTTCTATTTCGACGACGCTGAGCTTTTCATCTCAGTTCGATTCCGATATGTTAGGGAATTTTTGCTCAGGTTCTAATGACCCAATCTCAGCTTAGGCGACAAGCTGAAACCGGGGATATCACATTTCAGGAAAATACGAAAAATGCAAATAGCCCATGCAGACAAACTTGACGCTGCATAACAAACGCAAAAACTGTGGAATTGTAAATAGTGGTGATGGTGAATAATGCAAAGATACAATAACTTTCAGCTTAGCATGTGGGCGCCTGGGAAAACCCGTTTTCGTCGCTTGTAACAAAAGAACTGTATTTTTCAACAAAAGAAAAGCGTTAGCGCAGAATAGGATACAAACAGCAACCCAGGTATAAAGGTTAGACTCAAGCTGAGAAAAAATGACGAGATGTGCTAAAATGTAACACAAGCAAACTTTGACGTAAAAACTACGCAGCTGGCTGTCAGTGTCCCTGGGTAATCTGTGCACGGGAGATGTTGGCGCACGAACTTCTTGGAAAATGTTTTGAACCAAAAACCCATCTGCGGGCTGCGGCAATATTTTTTAGGAAACACAGTGTCTAGTTTCTACATGTACCAAGTAACGACTTACAGCAACACACAGATGAGGATTTTCGAAGAAAACGATAGGAAACATCCTCTGAGGAAAAGATTATTCCCGCAAAGTCCACATGGACGGAATAACATAAACCATGGCGCATAAACGAAAGTTTACCTTTGACGAAACCACACTGCAATGCGCTGAAACGAACGAAATTAAGTTTATATCGCTGTCACGAGCAGTGTACGCCAACTGAACTTTTATCATATCGAAAATAAGAACAACATAGCAACACTTCGAGCAACTAACGTCCAAACTAAATATAACGTCCAAACTAAATATGTAGGAAGGTATGCGTGCACTGTGCATTATATTCACAATACGTTCGCAACCCATCTTGTACAATACGTAATATTACACTTTGGTCATAAAAATAATAAATAAAACTTATTCCAATACAAGCATGTGGGAGAAACAGAAAACACGTCGGCAGGCCAGCAGCTGTGGAGGTAAGTCAACAATCAACAATATGTATTACAGCCTACCCTCTTCATAGTGGCCCTGGGGAAACCATCTTGATGAATTAGTGATTAAAATATTTACAGTATATAAGTCGATATTTCGGGCCCACTCTGAATTTAACTTCCTTACTAGTACTATTGTGAAAATTCTCGAGAGAAAGCGACCAAAAATGGACTATTGTAAATATTCTTGAGAGAGTGACCAAAAAATGGCAAGTCTCAATTGTGTCACTATGAAGAAGATAGACTTATGTGGTGGTGTCCCAATGTTGATCATAGTTAGTGACACGACACCAGGGTATTAGCTGCACAACCAGATTGGTGTGATTGAGAGAACACGAACAAAGTTCACTTGCCTATCGTTCAAGCAACGAACAAAACAGTGTGTGAATCTTGACGCCTGTGAACAAGGTCATCGCCTGTCCATATCTTGTACTCGGTCTGACTTTGGCCAAGAACGTGACAAGGTGCTGGAGGGTACTGTTTCTGGATTTCTTGTTGTCCGATTTGAACAGTGAAAAGCAACCAAACAGTAAATTGTGCGAACAGGATAAATGCCAAGATACACAAGTGCAGGAAATACGACGAAAATCGCGCCCGAAAACATATGTGCAACACCAACATCACTGGCTAGCTGTTGTGAGAGCGATATTGGCATCAGCATGTTGGACACAAAGCTGCACCCAAAACGATGCAACGCAGCTGGTGGGAAAGCAGGATGTTTGGGTCTCGGTCGGATTGCGGACACTTATGCGTTTGGTACAACCAGCAGTGTCACGGTTGGGAAACAGGGCTGAAAGTCAATGTAACCTAGTCTCAGCCACGAAAACCACATGGCTCCGATTCTGCAGCTGACATAACTTCCAATTCCGGTCAGTCAGTTTTCCGGATTTGCGAACAGATGGTGAATGATACACGAAATATACGAGTACCCGGCTGACACAAGACTGTAACATGATTATACACACACACATGGCGATTGTGTGCATTTACTCGACTGAACATGCCAAAAAATGCGTGGTGGGTGATACTCATGCTTTATCGAATTCATGATATCATATTATTTGATCGATAAGGAAATTTTCACCGTGTTTTGTGTGCAAAAAGTATACAGTGAGAGCATGTGCGTTGGAATGAGAATCGTAAATACACTAACACACAAGGAAAGAAAACCATTCTTGGGAAGATAGAGGATAAGTAGAGAAATAGAAAAACACCTCGGAAATATATGGCGGGTAAACAACAATGAAGGAAAGACCAATCACGAAACTCGCATATTGAATAAAAATGTGTCGAATACACGCATTATACAATATAATACCCTAGAAGAGCAGGGAAGGCATAAGCTGAGCTTATATAAAATATAAATAACATAACGAATTTCACACAAACGAACGGCAACATACCAGAAAAATAATAAGAGATCACACAATCTGGTGTGGAAGGTGTAGTCTGGTTTATCATTGTCCCACGCCAACGAGATGCAGGCAAACAACAACAACAACAGCGGAAATTTGGTTTTTCTGGACGCATAAAAAGAACATCTTCAGCTGAATCAGCACCAGACATCCGCCATTGAAAGGTTGAAATCGTTGCACTGCATGAAAATGTGCACACGACCACAGCACGTGTTTGCTGATGTGATGGTGCCTCAATGGCCATGAATACATCGATTAATACCAGAGCGCTATCAAACTTGACGATCGTATCTGCCTTGGTTACGTCACGTGACTTGTATCTGTGAACGATGTGCTGAAATCTGCAAGTCCCACTGCTTGTGACCAGCAAGTTATGTAAGTTGTTCAAAACAAGTGTTACGCCTATCATATGAGTGAAATCAATAAGCCTTCATAAAAACAAGTCATGTGACCACGGCAGTACCGATCACCAAGTTCGCTACCGAATCTCAATTCGCCAACATCAACACGTGTCGGTCAAGCCCTAGCATGACCATCATCATCATCATCATTATCACTGTCATCATCCCGCCATCCAGTCAGTCTCTCCTCCTCCTCCGGCGTCAAGTGTTGTGCGTACATAAAGTGCTGTGCGATGACGAGTGCGTCAAGGAAACAACAGCCCAGACTGCCGACCAGCCATGGCAGATGACGGAGCATGTAGTTGGCGCCTTGGCCTGCAATCAATTTGATGATATGGGATGTTACATTCTCTCAGTCTGTGGATGATTGGGCACTCCGATTGATCAGTTGCGAAAAACGGGAAAGCTAGGAAAGCCGAAAAGGCGCTGGCCCATATTCGATGGCAAGCCGTCAATAAAGTGCATGTGAAATGAATTGGTGGGGTTCGCAACATTTAGGCACTGTCAACAAAGTGATTAGTGGCAATGTGATCAGGAGGTGAACGGCAGATCGGGACCAAAAACACCATTCAAGAATTATCCAATGAAGAAATTCACCAAATACGGATCACTGTAAAGAGGACGCACAATTACTTTGACGAACAAACACTGACATACCGGCGAACAATACGGACATTCCATAAGTGAGATTAGCGAACACAATGATGACGAACATTGCCAATGAAACGCCCTCGGTTGATTGACGACGGTGGTTTTTGATGAGTTGCGGCACACGACCACAGAAGTAGAGCAGCGCTGAAAGGTAAATATCGGTTGTAAGTTTGACCACAGGTCAAGGATCGATGTGCACAGGAGTGATCAATGTTTTTTCACGCAGTCAGTGTTTGACACAGCACATGGGTGGGGAGGGGCCGCAGTGCAGTGATGTCGTTGGGGGTAAGGGGGGTTACCCATCCTAGTATCCGGCATCTTGATTTTTTCACCCAGGGATATCCGGTACCCTGACTTTTTGTCCAGCGGTATCCCACACTAAAATTTTTCAGAAAAATGTAAAAATCGCCCATTTTTATCTCCAAAATTCTCAAAATCGCTTGCTGGCGCAAGCATAACCCCAAAAATGACACCTGGGTATGAATGAGAAAAACGAGTAACATTTTATTGTCGCCCAATAAATAATGTGCAGGAAGATGTTTGTCAACCATTTTACATTTACAAGCTTCCACCACAAAGCCTGCACCAACAATCAACAGAAAATTACATTGCACTGACCGGACACACTGCCGATCACATATCCAAGTTCGTCATATCCATTGTGGAAGAACTGATGCATCAATCGACGTCGCACAAACGACTGCGTGTCAGTCTGGCCCCAATCGTCGACATTGTTGATGCCAAATGGAGTCAGATACGAAGCACCACCAATCGATAATGACCCAATTGAGAACATTAGCAGCACAATGGGCAGGCTTTGACGTCGACGGGTGATTGTGCGAATCGCGAATCGTTTCAGCCCGCCGTCGTAGTAGAGGAATTGAGACAACAACAGACAATCGGCGAAAATGTAGTAGACGCCGATGTAGATTTGGATCTGATGGGATTACTGGTTTTGGTTTGGTAAGTGTCAGTGACTTCTGGTCGGTATACATAGATTTACAAACCCAGTTTAGGAGCTTTTTATTCGAAGTTTAGTTAAAAGTTGAAAATACTTGTGCGTTACAACCAACAGCAAAAACTGTAAAAAATTCTTTGGAAACCGAAACTAGCCAAAGTCAGTCACCCGAGTCTACGCCTAGCTGAGCTGTGATCCAGCAACCAACCAACCGGCAATTGTTGTGTGAGCACGGCGCCAAATAGATTGCATGAATCGCCGGAGAACCAGAACAACAGAAAGAACACGGACAGTCCTTCACACGTTTTTCGCTGGTAATTCTCGTAGACTTGGGGGAACATCGGAATCAGCCAGAGCACCAGCGAGACGAAGCCGAGCACAAAAGCGGCGAAATTGGCCTTGGTGACGACGCACTCGCCGAAAATGTTCCAGATCCATTCGACCCCATTCGTGCAATTGGCGGCGCTCGTGAACAAATTCCCGCCGCCGATGGATTCGGTGGCCGACAGGAACAGATCAGATACGACGCCGTCCTCGCCGTCGTTGTCGTACAAAGTCGTCGTCATCCAGGCTCACTTGTCGTCGTTGCTGCTTGCTCACTCGGGGGCTCAGCTCAGCGGCACGACTCTCTTCTCGTCGGTGTGTTGTGTCCTGCAAATGCAGATATAGGACCAGTCGGCCATAAATTATCAATACTGAACACATTTCTCTGAAAAATAAATTACCGGTAATTTATCTGGGTATTTATTTTCGAAAATTACCGGGCTCCGAAAAAAACGGTTTTTTCCGCCCTTTTTTCCGAAAAAACTTTTTTTCAGTCAGTCACCATACAATTTTGGCCAAAAATGAGGTAAAATAGTGCTTTTTCCAAATTTTCGCCGAAAAGCGCCTAAACATACGTATTATGGGTGGGTTTGCGCGTGGACGCGCAGCTCGCGATTTTTGGGACAACAAGGTCGAAAAATACCGATTTTTGCCTTAAAATGTATAAAATTGCTTGTGAGAGGTATGATTTGGAGTTGTGAGAGGTAAGTACTCAACCCCCTCGTGTCTTGTGGTAGGTAAGTACTGAGAGGGCGGCGGTTACCCTCCCCCAACCCCCTCCCTGCCACTACTACTGTCCATTTTAGGCCTAAAAATGCCTATTTTAGGCAAAAATTGGGGGAGATAGTGCATAGTGTACCCGGAGTAGGCATGGGCACAATACCGATTTTTAGGCCCACCCAATACCTGGCCTCTGACCCAATACCCATAGTAGTGGCTGGGGGGGGGGTTGGGGGGGGGTTACCCCCCTGTGAGTACTTACCTACCACAAAACCCGAGGGGGGGGTTGAGTACTTACCTCTCACGTTTGTTGCCTGCATGCAAGAACAATCAGCAGGGTTTGATGCGAATTGAAAAAAAGTGAATTGAGGGAGCGAGCGTAAGGGAGGCGCTGCTCATTAGGCTAGTCAAGTATAGCACATTTTCGACTTTTTTGTTTCCTTTGGAAGGCATAAAATTGCTTGCTAGAGGTACTGTATTTGAATTCTGGGTTCAGTGCCACGGGTATTAAGGTATAAAATTGCTTTTTCGGAGCTGTGAGAGGTTAAGTACCAGAGATCGCAATCGGGCCGGGCCGGAGATTTGGAGGGTCGGGCCGGGCACCTGGCCCGAAGCTTCTGAAGTGACTTATTTTACTGAAAAAGTAGGGATTTTACTGAAAAAATACTAAAATTTCTGACGGATTCGGTAAGTAAGTGATCAGTTATTGTCTATCTGACGATCTGTTCAAGGAAAACAATGTATTTTCAACCAGTACCAGTGGTGTATAGCCATAGTAGTGGCTGGGGGGTTGGGGGGTTGTCCCCCCTCTCAGTACTTACCTACCACAAAACCCGAGGGGGGTTGAGTACTTACCTCTCACAACTCCAAATCATACCTCTCACAAGCAATTTTATACCTTTTTAAGACAAAAATCAGTGTTTTTCGACCTTATTTTCCCAAAAATCGCGCGCTCCGCGCGAAAACCCACCCATAATACCTGTTTTTAGGCGATTTTCGGCGAAAATTTGGAAAAAGTACTATTTTTACCTCATTTTTTGGCCAAAATTGTATCACAAAAACGGTGTTTTTTCGCCTTTTTGGGTGACCAAAATCATACCTCTCACGCATCCGGTCCCAACCCCGCATCATACTTACCTCCCACACATGGGCCTGCCACTACACTGCCAATACCCAATACCCAATACCAGCTGAGCAGACCCACCCAATACCCAATACCAGGCGCAGCACCCAATACCCAATACCTGACAGTGGTGTCGTTGGGAAATGAAAAAGTCAGGATACCGGATACCCAAAAGCCAAAATTTTCGGATACCGGATACCCAAAATGAAAAATCTCGGATACCAGGGGGGGGTTGCTCCCCAAAATAAAAAATCTCGGATACCCAGGGGGGTTGTTCAAAAAAGGTCAATTTTTTAGAGGAAAATTGAGCAAAATTGGTGTTGGAAGCGCACAAAATGGTCATTTTTGGGGTTATGCTTACGCCCAAAAGTGGCAATTTTCGTCTTTTTTTAGTCTAAAACTTTTGTCAAAAATCAGTGCTTTTTACCTAAGCGATTTTGGGCATTATGGAGGTAAAAATGGGCTATTTGTACGGTTTTCGGAAAAATTTTAGGGTAGGATACCCCTGGACAAAAAGTCAGGATACCGGATACCCCTTGGTGAAAAAATCAAGATACCGGATACCGGGGGGTGACCCCCCTCCCCCCCAACGACACCACTGATACCTGACCCAATAAATACCAAAGTTGAAGATTATCTGGGAAAATTTTGACTTTTTGGTCGTTTAAAATGATGATGAAAGTGCTTTTCTATCATTTGAGAAGCAAATTCAGTTGTCTGGTAAAGACACTCGAAAGAATTTCTGATCAGAAACCATCAATTTGAGGGAAAAACAAGAAAAAATTAGACAAATTACGGGTCATTTTGGTATTGCCTAAATGGAATCGCACCCACCCAATACAAAATACCAAGCGCGCCACCCAATACCAATACCAGGTATTGGGTACCCAATACCACACCCAATACCAGGTATTGGGTATTGAGTATTGGGTGGTATGGGTACTGGGTATTGTGCCCATGCCTAACCCGGAGGGGGAGATAGGGGATAGTGATAGTGCAGAGTTCGGTAGGAAACAAAAGGAAAAAAATTTTTTCGTTTTTTTTCCTTTTTTTCCTCGAAAAAAATGGTACCCAAAGAAAAGGAAAAAACATAGGAAAAAATGAAGCAATAGGAAAAAAACGTTTTTTTTAGGAAAAAACGAAAAATCGAAAGGAAAAAAACGTCTGTCCAGCAAAAAAATGAAATTTCCGAAAATGGTGAAATTGAGACGATTGAGAGTTGAGTAGTAAAAACTTAAATAGAAGGGGGGCTCTATTAACTCACTGACCCCATTTTGGGGGGCTCTATTCCGGGGGGGCCTCTATTAATTCACTGACCCGAACCTGAAAAAATTGTTCCCAGAAATATCCCCAAAAACCCCTGACAAGGGGTTTGAAAGGATGTTTTTTCGCTTGTAATCGCATTTATTCGTGTCTATTCGTCAATAAGAGGCGTATTATGTGCTCTGAACGAACAACAAACGTGCATAAATGTACCTGTGCACTACTATCAAGCGTTAATACACTACTGTATAGGGGATGTTACTTAGGGGGGGCTCTATTCCGGGGGGGGCTCTATTAATTCACTGACCCCTTTTTGGGGGCTGTATTGCGGGGGGTTCTATTCCGGGGGGGGGGCTGTATTTAGGTTTTTACGGTAATTCGTTTTCCATTCCATTTCATTTGTCATCAGTGTCTTTTTCTTGTGTGTGAAGTTTTGTTTCTTTTGTGTTGGGGCGATATCTTGCTGCAAGTGCATTAAAAACGATAAAATTTTATGTTTGGCCAAACATAAAATTTTATCGTTCAGCTCAGTCTCTGGAGAACATGAATACCGTAAAAACCTAAATACAGCCCCCCGGAATAGAGCCCCCCAAAAAGGGGTCAGTGAATTAATAGAGCCCCCCCTAAGTAACATCCCCTATACAGTAGTGGATTAACGCTTGATAGTGGTGCACAGGTACATTTATGCATGTTTGTTGTTCGTTCAGAGCACATAATACGCCTCTTATTGACCAATAGACACGAATAAATGCGATTACAAGCGAAAAAACATCATTTCAAAGTTCAAACCCCTTTTTGGGGGTATTTCTGGGAACAATTTTTTCAGGTTCGGGTCAGTGAATTAATAGAGGCCCCCCCGGAATAGAGCCCCCCAAAATGGGGTCAGTGAGTTAATAGAGCCCCCCTTCTATTTAGGTTTTTACGGTATGGTGAATTGACGAGGTCATGTCATTGTCCTCAGAAACAGTTGTTTCCTATCTCGTTGCATGATTATTCATGAATGAATTTCTTTGTTTCAGCTCGGGATTGGGATTTTGGCATTGGCAAGCGGCTGTGCGACGACGAAAAACAAGGTCTACCCGTGTGTCATGCAAATAAATGCTGTTTTACACTTTACAGACAAAAATATTTTTTTTCATCTCAAACAGGCTGTTTTTTTGTCACTATGGAAAGAAAAATAGCAAAAATGGTCATTGAGAAAAGGAAAAAAATTGTTTTTTCCTTTTGTTTTCCTTCTTTTTCCTATTAGGAAAAAAATGAGCAAAAATTTTTTTTCCGAACTCTGGGATAGTGTACCACCTAAGGGGGAGATAGCGCACCCGAGGGGGACCCCCAGGAACTACACTGCGGATGCCCCTGCAGTGTAGTGGCAGGCCCATGTGTGGGAGGTAAGTATGATGCGGGGTTGGGACCGGAAGCGTGGGAGGTATGATTTTGGTCACCCAAAAAGGCGAAAAAACACCGTTTTTGTGATACAATTTTGGCCAAAAATTGAGGTAAAAATAATACTTTTTCCAAATTTTCGCCGAAAATCGCCTAAAAATAGGTATTATGGGTCGCGATTTTTGGGAAAATAAGGTCGAAAAACACCGATTTTTGCCTTACGAGGTATAAAATTGCTTGTGAGAGGTATGATTTGGAGTTGTGAGAGGTAAGTACTCAACCCCCCCCCAACCCCCCCCTCGGCTTTTGTGGTAGGTAAGTACTCAGAGGGGTTGCGTATCATTACGGTCCAGGGCTCATTAGGGTCCAGCGCGCATTAGGGTCCCATGCTACACTTGGGTCCAGTAGCATTAGGGTCCATAGCATTAGGGTCCACCCGTCGTTAGGGTCCATAGCGTTAGGGTCCACCCCTCAGTAGGGTCCATAGCATTAGGGTCCACCACTCAGTAGGGTCCATAGCATTAGGGTCCACCTGACAAAGTGTGGCAGTAGGGTCCACCCCTCAGTAGGGTCCATACCATTAGGGTCCACCTGACAAGTGTAGCAGTAGGGTCCACTGACCATTAGGGTCAATAGCATTAGGGTCCACCTGACAAAAGTGTAGCATTAGGGTCCATGGAAATTCACAAAATGTGTGACAATACAAAATACATTATGTAGCACAAAAAGAAAGTTCCGAGAATGGCGATGTTGCATAGCGACTGGCATGATCGATTTGATGTCCATTGGCATGGTATATATCACATAAATTTTTGCGCGCTTTACGTGTAATCCTTCTCTCTTGGATGCTGTTTTGCGCTGCGGAAATGAAGTGGCCGTGACAATGACAGCGATTAATGGCAAAAACTGCAGTTCAACACAAGAATGATAGAAATTCGCAAAAAATGCGCGCGAAGTTGACAAGATGGCTGACGCACCAGCGTACACATTTTATTGTCAGTTGTCGGCTTCTTTTCTTGTTTGTGAATGTTATTTTCCTTTCTCTCCGCGTTTCATTGCCAGTATATGCGTTTCTGGGCGATCTTAAATGCACCATGTTACATTGTTGTTTATGGTCGATTGAACCTGTGCATAATAAAGCTCAATTTCACGAACTGTCTTTCGCTTCGTTGTTTTCGTGTGCACTGCAACATTCTTTGTGTTTCGTCGTGCACTCTTTATCACGCTGTTTATTGTGCCATGCCAACACAAGTTTCCATTGACACACATTTTCGAGTACGGTCCATCTGAAAATAATGCAGCCCACCGCAATAGGGTCGCAACCGACAGCACTGCCGCGCTTTTTCAATCAACGATCCCATGCCGTACGCACTTTCAACGTGATGGACCCTAATGCTATGGACCCTAATGGTCAGTGGACCCTACTGCTACACTTTTGTCAGGTGGACCCTAATGCTATGGACCCTAATGGTCAGTGGACCCTACTGCCACACTTTGCCAGGTGGACCCTAATGCTATGGACCCTACTGGGGGGTGGACCCTAATGCTATGGACCCTACTGTGGGGTGGACCCTAATGCTATGGACCCTAACGATGGGTGGACCCTAATGCTATGGACCCTAATGCTACTGGACCCAAGTGTAGCATGGGACCCTAATGCGCGCTGGACCCTAATGAGCACTGGACCGTAATGATACGCAACCCTCAGAGGGGGGTAACCCCCCCACTGTAGTGGCTGGGGGGATGGGGGGGAAGGGTATCTAAGGGGTATCTATCTCGAGCCAACCCTTAGGGGGGATGGGGGGAAGGGTATCTATCTCGAGCCGACCCCAAAAGGTATCTCGAGTAAGTCGATTTATACCTTTCAAAGGCAAAAATAGGTGTTTTTCGACCTCGGAACCCCTAAAAATAGCGCGCTCCGCGCGCAGACACCCAAAAATGGTCATTTTAGGCCAATTTTCGGCAAAAATGTCAAAAAGTACCCATTTTTTAGCCAATTTTGCCGTAAAATGGCATGCCAAAAACGGCCTTTTTTCGCCTTTTGACGGATCATAGGGGTATTTTGGGTACCGTAAAAACCTAAATAGAAGGGGGGGGCTCTATTAACTCACTGACCCCATTTTGGGGGGGCTCTATTACGGGGGGGGCTCTATTCCGGGGGGGGCCTCTATTAATTCACTGACCCGAACCTGAAAAAATTGTTCCCAGAAAAACCCCCAAAAACCCCTAAAAAGGGGTTTGAAATGATGTTTTTTCGCTTGTAATCGCATTTATTCGTGTCTATTCGTCAATAAGAGGCGTATTATGTGCTCTGAACGAACAACAAACGTGCATAAATGTACCTGTGCACCACTATCAAGCGTTAATACACTACTGTATAGGGGATGTTACTTAGGGGGGGGGGGCTCTATTCCGGGGGGGGCTCTATTAATTCACTGACCCCTTTTTGGGGGGGCTGTATTACGGGGGGGGGCTCTATTCCGGGGGGGGCTGTATTTAGGTTTTTACGGTAGCCTCTGGGGGGTATCTCGAGTAACTCCGAAACCTTCCCCCCTAGGGTATCTTGGGTCGAGATACCGGATACTAGGGCTAGGGGGTACGGGTAACCAACCCACTGTAGTGGCTGGGGGGATGGGGGATTCCCCCCTAAGGGGCATCTATCTCGCTCGAGTCAATCCTTAGGGGAATGGGGAGGAAGGGTATCTATCTCGAGCCGACCCCAAAGGGTATCTTTCTCGAGTACCTAAGTAGATTTACGCTTTTCAAAGGCAAAAATAGATGTTTTTCGACCTCGGAACACCTAAAGATCGCGCGCTCACCACCCAAAATACCAAAAATGGTCATTTTAGGCCAATTTTCGGCAAAAATGTAAAAAAAGTACCCATTTTAGGCCAATTTTGCAGTAAAATTGCATGCAAAAAACGGCCTATTCTCGCCTTTTGACGTGCCCGATTGCGACCGACCTGCGACCTCTCATCATTCCGTGAATTCTATCTCCCGTCCCGTTGAGGAATTCCGTTTCTTTTTCTTTCGGTTTCTCAATTCAGCGTGCAGGTTCCGGTTCCGGATGTCAGTCCAGCAGCAGAGCATGCCCGTATGTGGACACTTCTTGACGCGTGCCAAGAATGCCAACTATTATTTTTGGCATTCTTGGCATTAATGGCATTCTTGGCACACGCGTCAAGAAGTGTACATTACGGCCGGCTGTAACGCACACATCTTGACTACGTTGCCATGAATGCCAAAAACAAGCTAGTGCATGTTTTATGCACAAAATATGTTAAGAACAAAACAAATAAGCAGATTTGCTGTTGTTACTATGATATAGACTAATGTTGAAGAAATATCACTTAATGCGAAGCGAACTACGCAGACGACAAAACAAAACCTGAAAGCTTGCCTGATCGGAATTTTGAATGCGCGCCCTTGATCCTTCGATCTGCTGGTTCCAAGCTTGTCATGTTCCATTTCTTTCCAGGTCCAGCACCGAATTTTTTTCGTCGTTCAATTTTTTCTGTTTAGTAATGAGACAATAAGTGGTCAGTCTTCAGTGGTTTCATCTGTGACGGCCGACGCTTAATTCATCTGATATTTTAGTTTCAAGTTAGTTTTGACGACAACAACAACAACATGCCCCGAAAAAAGTCAACCAAACCACCACCGATATATTTCACTGAAGTCTACCGTGGTAACATCAACGATGTGCTTCGTGGCCGACAGACTGCTAGTGATGCCTGCAAAAACATCGGTTTAGGCAGAGAAGACTATCGCACGTTTGTGCGCAACGTGCAGAAGATCAAAGAAGGGGAACTAGAGTGGCCAGACAAGGTATTTTTAACGTCGCGTTTCTGCCACCATGTGGAATCGTCATTTTTCAAGATGGTTGATCCCTCGTGCATTGGAGTTGCACGCCTGAAATATACTTGGAAAACGTCACGCAGTGAACGAAGGGACAAAAAACAAATAAAAAACAAATAAATGCAAAAAAGTAACATGCAAAACATCCCCAACGGGATTTGAACTCCGTGTGTTCACGTCCTGGACACGTATGCAACCAATATGCCATGCGCTCGACTGTTGTGCTCGTTCTAAAAGTTGTACATATATACTCTGACAATTCTTTTGGGAGAAACTTTTCAAACGCGTTGCCTGATCCGTAAAGCGCATGATGCGTGCACTGGCTATAGCGGTCACGTGACTTCTGTAGCCAGTGCACGCATAACGCGCTTTACGGATCAGGCAACGCGTTTGAAAAGTTTCTCCCAAAAGAATTGCCAGAGTATACAAACGCATGCAATAGTTTGCCACACGCTCTGCACAGCGTTAGTATTATGATATTATACGCTTTGGTGTGTCTTGTGTGGATTAACTTGTTCAATATTCAACAGGTGAACTTTCAAGTTCGCCTGATATTCACGGCAATGAATGCATTGACCTGGTTTGGTTCATTTGTGGTGACTTGAAGAACACGAGCAACTGCACAAATTTTCCAGGCACTTGTAAAAATCTGAAAGGCAGCTTGAATAGTTTGATGTACAGTATTACATACATTGGTTTTTCCTTCCGTGTTCAGGGCAAGGCAATTTTTCAGAGCACAGATCCATCTGTGCATACCTCAACCATGACGGCACCGGCGAGTGAACCTAACTCAACTATCAATACAACGTCACGTACCAACAATCAAGTGAATGGTTGGTTTATCCACGTGAAGTCCACCGTCTCCAATGAACATTTGTGGTAAACAAGCTGTTCCACACAATTGACTTGGCATTCCATTTAGTGGATAATGTTACCTGGTGAACGAAAATGCAAAGTTCCTGGCGACTCACTCTGTGTGCATTATAGAGGGTAGAATTCGCAAGGTTATGACACTTACCAATAGTATAAAGCAGTACTTTGCCGTGAGCTACAAGTACGAAATCGTACTTGATGGTGATGGTGCACTTGTCTTTGAACAAGCACAAATTAAAACTCTGGGCGGATTGGGACTTTGAAGGATACAACGCTGTCTTCTTCAGACCACAACCCGCAGTCGGATCATGGCCCTTCTGCATCAAGTGCGGAAGATGACCAGCGCGATGACCAACTTGAGGTGCATTTCTTGGCGGAAGAGTCGCCGGCTGCGTCTGAGGACATTGGACTCGACGTTTCAGCTGCGTCCCCAGGTATGAAAAGCTTGATAAATATGGACGTATATGTATGTAGATATTACATTGACAAGCTTTCCTTTCTTGCGTAAAATGTTGCAAACTGATACCACTTCTAGGTCCGCTCGCACTGCATGATCACTGCTATCCAGCAATCTTCCAAGGTGTATCAAGTTACACCGTACTGCAACCTGTTGGAACAAACCAGTGTCAAAGTGAAGAAATTCAACAAGCCAGTCCGACGAGTGGGGAGCAAGGCGTTGACAAATCTGTCGGTGGCACAAGTCGGCCACCGTCTGTCAGTCCCAACCAATCAATCGATCGATCAATCAATCATATTCAGACCAGGGCGGACTCAGTTGGTGTGCAATCGCAGAAATCCATCGACCGCTCGACGACGCCATCACCAGTCAACTCAGCTTGGGATGGCAGGTACTTTCGAACTATTATATTCATTTCTGATGCATAAACTTTCACGAAACGTGATCACGTTCATAACTTATTCAGACGCAAGTTCGAAGGTCTGAAAACCACAAAGCTGAGCGAACGAGCAGTCGCGTATGAAACCGATCAGGCTGGCCGCTTCCGTATTTTCCATCCCCATGGTCGTCGTGTGAAAAGTGCCAGCAAACGGTACCTGCAATGCAACTGTATGGGTGCCTATCTGAACCAAAAGTTGGTGCAAATTACAAACCCGTACCTGACACCTGCTATTTGCAATGTTCCTTTGTACGTGTGCATATACTTATTTCGTTTCATTTATTTGATGTTTCAGGTACTATGACAACGACTGGCATCCCTCAGATCCGTCTGTCCCTGAAACCGGTGCACACACGTCCAAATGTGTCACATTTTCCGTTGTCGAACTGGCGGCTAAACAGGTTGAACTGGAGCGCGCACAGTTGGTCGACCTGGGTCTGAATCACTACCAAGCCACACTGATCGTTAGTTCATTTGTAATTGGACTTAGCGACTTTGGTGAGAGACACAAGCATGCGCTCTCCGTACCCCCTTCGCGGCTACCACACTCGTCCATACCTTCCGCGGACGGAGGCTGACAGCCACGCACTCTCCACACGCTGGCTTGCGCAAGCACAGTTTTGGCACGATTGTTACTTTTCTTAATATTTTTCTATGAAGCAACGTTTCTTAATGAAACTCAAGTGTTTGAATTTCGCAAATGCACATTCATACTTGCAGTGCATCAAGAACACCATTCCGTACGTGGGCACCAACTTTGGCGTCAATCCGACTGAGGTGTGGCAGCTGTTCAAGGCGTCATATGAAAAGACCCGACAGCACAATCGACGAACAACCGTACAAATCGGCACTAAGGTCGATTTGAATGACCCGCCTCTTGCATACGCATATCTGCACCAAGTCGGATCCGAAGTTTTGGAAGAGTGAGTTTATATGTTTCAAATTGCGAATGAACTTATGCAGTACAGTTAACAGCATACCCACTTGATACTGACCCTCCACTGAGACACCCTTCGAAAATAACCATGTATGTTGGTCCCCGATCTTTTTAACGTTCTATAATTACACACCCTAATTTGTGAGTTCTTCCAATGTGGACCGAAAGCGCAGAGTGCTGATCATGGAACTGTAAAGAGGGTAGACTGTATTACGATTGCTTTTGTCACTTCAGGTGGTTTATCGGCCCAAGGAAAGAACACAAACAAGACACGTTCAGTTGCGCCGTTTACGCCAGTGTGACCGATTTGCGACGAATGGCCGACAGTGCACACGGCTTTGTGGACGGCACGTTTAAAGTTGCACCGAAGGGGTACCTGCAGCAACTGACATGGTTGGCCAAGGTTTGTAACATGCCGCATTACGTCTAAAATAACGATCAACTTGACGATAACATGTATTGCATGTAACAGGTTGCAGTTGGTGACCATATTGTATGGATATGTATTTGTGTTCAGATCGGGACGAGTGCTACCGCCGTTGCTCACGCGTGGCTCAGAGACAAGGAAGAAGAAACATACCTCGAAGTGTTCGATCAAATATTCAGTGCAATGAAGGAAAATGGCATCAAACCAAGATGGAAGGGCGTTCACTGCGACTTTGAGCACGCAATCGCGTCGTCAATCGATGCGAAGCTCAAAGAGTACTTTCCGGATGAACACAAGCAGTGCAAGGTTAATCTCATGTTAAGATTGGATGAAATAATTTAGTTTTGTCATTTTACCAATGGTCCACTAACGTTTTACCACGATTCAGATCATTGGCTGCAACTTCCATTGGAGTCAAGCATTGGTCGATCGCCTCAAAAAGTACAAGTTGTTCCAAGAGTACAAGAAGATGCCCGAATTCCGAAGTTGGTTCACCATGTTGTTGGCCCTACCATTCGTGCGACCGTCGGATGTGCTTCACATGTGGCACAGCAAACTGTTCGAGCCACTAGCGACACTGAAGGCGGCCTTGGGCACCGAAAACATGAAACAGGTCGACCTGATGATGAAATCGATACATGTACGTTTGTTTTCATTTTAATTTCGCTCGAAAATTTGCTCGATGATATTTCAATAACTATTATCAGGACACGTACATTTCCGCGAAGGCGATGATCCCGATCGAACGTTGGTCGCAGTACGGTAATGAGGAGGACCGCACGAACAATTTTGGCGAAGGATACTTCAGTGGGAATCGCATGTTTTCAAAAATCCAATGTTTTATTTCCGTTCTGTTTCATGTCAATTATTTCAAATTGGCTGGTACAGTAGATTTTTAGGTTTACTAGCCAGCTGGCTAGTGGTATTTGGAAATTTTACTTCAGCTGCTGGTGTTTTCGTTATTCTAGTACTTCGGAATACATTTGTTATCTGAAAAACGCATGCAATGTGAAGTCCGCATACTTGTGGCCGTCTTCCAGAACAGCATCAGCCAACTGCGAAAAAAACTGAGCGACATTATGCAATCAGGGATGGAAAACAAACACTAATTGGCAAGGCTGACTGACATAACAGCGTTACTGTTTTCAGAAAGGGTCAGCCAGTCAAGCCCAACACCAACCGCGCTCTGTCGTGGTTACACGGCAAGCACGCTGTCGAAATGCACGAGGCGTACCGACTTGAGCAGGGGCACATGCGACCGGTCAATTTCGTCTATGTCTGGGTACATCAGCAGGTGCTGAGTCGACGCGCCGAGTTCCATGCACATGAGGAGGAGCTGGAGCGACGCACCAAGCGGTACATGATGCTGGCCGAGTTGTGGCAAGATTGTGATCCCTCGGGAAACGATTACCTGAAGGTTTTCTTTCTGTTATTCAAGGGACACAAAGGTTCACAGTGATCGATATCGTGCTCATGTTACAGAAAGTGGCGACAGAATGCAAACAACGATTGACGGCTAATGGCATCCCCCACCCTCCCATGCCAAGCGCCAGCGATGACGACGACGCGTATTCGCTCAAGGCGGCTCAAATTCGATCGCACATACGTGATTCGTTGGTGCTGCGCTTTATGCGTGGAATGGGTCATTTTCAGGTAATGAGTGAGTAGTAGACGTACAGTATCACACTTTTAGAACGAGATCATTATGCGATGCAAACTTAAAGTCACATGAGCAGGCATATGAATTGGATCATCAATTGTGGCTATAATAAATAATTACACATTTCCGTTGCTATGGCTATTGTAACCTGCACAAATTATCTGATGTTCGTAGAATGTATCTTCAGGCGAAGTCAAAGCGACAAATCACAGAGGAAGCATCGGCAGCGAGCAAAATGAAGAAGCAACGATCTAAGAAGCGTGTTGCGATCCGCACATCAACCAACCAAGCAATCAATCGATCGCCGCCAACCAAACGTCCGTGTGTGTCGAGCAGCCCCGTCAATCGCGCACGTAAACAGGCAGAAGCGCGTGCGGCACGACGACGCACCATTCTCGCTGCCGGTCGACGAGCACATCACCAGATGAAACATCATATGACGCCCAAGCCACCTGCGTTTCGTTCTCGAAAGACTGGGTAAACTTCCTTTTGCAACAATCACACTTCATGTTGCTTGATACCTATTCATTACTGGCTGGCTGCTGGACGCTGGCTCCTTTCCTTCTGAGTCCACACAAACATGAGACTTATAGAGTACTGTGGCACCTAATGTGCAGGTTCCTGAACTTCGACAATCGCTGTTACGTGTCTGGCCCCACGCAGTTGTTGACACAGTTGGCTGACGTGTCCAGTCGATTGGAAACTACGTACCTGCGATGTTTCAATCGAACCCTCGACCGTAATGCACACATCACAGGGTTTGTTTGGTCAAACGTTCATTGTGATCAAATTATAAATGTACATCTTTCTTCAGAGCGCTTGTGTCAGTCAACAAATTCCGCAATCACATGGCTTCGAACGATGAAAAACAGCGGTACATGACGCTGCTGAAACACGGTGTGGACTCGATGATGCATGACGGGACTGATGCCAGGCAAAGGGTACGCACATATAAAAATTCATCACACTTGAAGCTGCTTCGTGAATTGAAAATGTAAAAACGGTATTCCTGATATTCTGTGAAGATCGAGTGGGAATCGCTGAAGTGCAACCAAAACCCGATCACCCTCAGTCTGAGCTAACCTGAAGCCCAACTCCGAGATCGAAACTCAACACTGTACATCAGTTCAGCCGGGCACAACCATTAACGATGAAAATTTTGTCGCAAAAAATCAGGTCCCATCTGGCCGGACTACAATTTCAGGACGCGCATGAGTTCCTAGTGCTGTTGATGGATCGTCTGCGAGAAGAAGGTCAAGTACGATTCGTAGACCTGTTCGAACAGAGAGTGCGATCGTACCTGGTGTGTCAGGCGTGTCTGTGTCGCATGCCTCTACCAGATCCCATCGATGAGCCGGCCGAGCTCAGTTATCTGTTGCAAGCCAAGGGTGTGAACAACGACGACACGTTGATTGAAGCGATCGAAGCCGATGTGCACCACAACGGCCCGGCTGTGCTCGAGGACACCCTGCCGTGCACATTGTGCAAGCACAAGAAGTTCACGCGCGGTCGTTACTTGTTGAATTCTCCCGAGTGAGTTTTTCGTGATCTGATTCTCCCTAGCACTCTGATTTGTAGCTTGAACACATTTTAAAAAATGCGGGAATTTGACATCCGCTTTGAGTTGGTGTTATCTGACGCAATTGAATTGGCGGGTAGATTGTATGTATACATCTCAAGGCACCAGAGTCGATGTACACTTCGACTCTGCGTTTGTACAGATGTCTTAAACAATTATTATTCGGAGCACATGCGTACACCGCCGGCTGTTTATCAACACTCATTCTTCTTGTTTATTCCCAAGGTACTTCTTGGTGGTGATCAATCGATCTGATACTGATGGTGCCCGCTGCAACACATCAATCGATATCGACGAGCACATGTCTTTGAAGCGCGTGTCAGTGTCCGAATGTCGCTATTATCAATTGTGTGGTGTGATGGTGCACGTGCCGACGCCGGGTGTAACCAACAGAGGTATACCCACTGTAAACTGACAATAAACACAGACAGCTCGATTTGTCAACAAGGGCGTAAAACACAGTGACGTTTTTGCTACACAAATCTACAGTACATAAATTACGTATAATTTGTGCGCTGATAAATCCGCAATTTACACTCTTTTTATCGAAATTAATCTTGACAAATTCTGGTCAGATCGGTATTCTGCTTCAAGGCGCTTTGTTTTCTTGTTTCACAAGGTATTATCTCACACTTCCATTAGGCAAAAAGAGGTGCCAAAATGTATTCGAATTCAGGTCACTTTGTATCGTATGTGGTGGTGCATGACCGCTGGACCGAGTTCAACGACTTACGGGTGACTGAAACATCACTGGAGCACGTGCTCCGAGTGGCTCGAGCCAATGCTGTCGCGGCTGTGTTCCGTCTTGAGCCAATACCACGCTAGACTACGTTTGTTGTTGTTTTGTATCCACTTTTTGTCACGCACTCCGTTGCATTGTTGTTGTTGGTAAATTCGTGTTTCTTGCATCGTGCCTTGCCTTTTCGTCAATTTAGTGCATTTAGTGTATTCTCCGAGTGGCTCGAGCCAATGCTGTCGCGGCTGTGTTCCGTCTTGAGCCAATACCACGCTAGACTACGTTTGTTGTTGTTTTGTATCCACTTTTTGTCACGCACTCCGTTGCATTGTTGTTGTTGGTAAATTCGTGTTTCTTGCATAGTGCCTTGCCTTTTCGTCAATTTAGTGCATTTAGTGTATTCAAAAAGTGAGCATATTTTAGAACTTTGCCATTTTGTCCGTTGTGTATTTCATCATTGTGTCAGCGCATGCACAATTTATGAAATTTCCTAAAATATCATGTCAGACATTCCTGCCTCGCTTTTCGTGATCAAATCGGAGGCATTCTTGTGATTAATAAGTTGTAATAATGTGCATTTTTTGTTATTGATTCGGTGGTCATTCATTGATGTATGTGAATAAATTTGATTACGTGGATGTCGAAGTACCCAGCAGTTGTCTGTGATGATCCTGACCACACAGCTGTTAACAAACGAGAACTTGTTAACAATTCATAATGATAATAGATCATACTGCAAACACGCGTGCTGCGCATTTACACAAAATTCACTATAGTCAAGAAACAGCCATTACGCCCAGTGGTAAACAACACTTCTTGACGCTGAAACATCGCTTCTCACGTTCGGCAATCGGCAACACAAAACACAGTCAAGAAGTGGTCTTCACGGCCGGCCGTAACGCACACTTCTTGACGCAGCATTTATTTCTGGCATTCTTGGCAACGCGTAGTCAAGAAGTGTACATTACGGCCGCGCGTAATAAACACTTCTTGACGCGTAAGAAGTCTCTCAGCTACCAGCATGCCAAAGGCACGCACACGTAAATGCAGGCAACCATACAAAACACGAGTGGCTTGCATTTGCACGCACAGTGAAAAAATGTGTAATCATGCACGGGCAGGGCAATCCACGTGCTGCAACTGATTGAGGCACAAGCTTACACAAAAAAACAACCAAAAACTGTGATTGAGCATGGAGACCAAATAGCACAGAAAGAACACATTACACATGATCGGCAAGGGAAAGACAGTTCTCTGTCCCGCTGAGAGTTGCTGCCCTAAATTTTTAGGGAAATGTAGCCGCGAGTAAGGGGGGCAAAATCCGGGGCACCTTCCCAGTGAACCAAAACCCGGAGCAGCTTAAAAATTGCCTGAACTGGGTTCTACGGCTGTACCGGACTCTAGTGTGGTGTTCAGGCCTAGGCCGTATCACACTGCTGCCTGCAAAAGGGAAATCCGGGGCGGTGACCTAGAATCCCGGGGCAGCTTGGGATCATGGCACTATAGTGTGCTGTTTGCGATCAGGCGTAAAGGTGTTGTGTGGGTGATCGGGTTGCGGTAGTTAGTTTGTATTAGCAGCACTGAACTCTGTGTCACACTGCCCCTGCAAAAAAAGAGTCATATCAGATCGTAGGTGAGAGTTCCGTCAGAAGTGCAAATTATGCATCATTTGAGCCTTGAACCCCCTTTTGAATATTGCTCTGTAGTCCAAAGACAAACCACCGAACCACCGGGGTAACAACAACAACGATTTTTTTTTCTCTGGATCTCAACTTCATGCATCAGTTCGATGTCACACAACGTCGTTTTCAATTCATCTTCCCATGCATCATCAATCTCCTTCCGGCCGGAACAGGTTCTCGGCCATGAACTTCGTCACATCAACGGTCGTGACCTCATTGCGCTTCGGAAAACAGTTGCAGGTGGTCAGTCCCGTCAGCGTACACTTGTAATGTAAGTACTGACGATGATGGATCAAATCGAGTTAAAGTCCTTCTGCGCATGCATTGGTCGCACAATGACCATATGAGGAATTGCCCATCCAAAACCACCTTGATTTTCAGGATTCAACAGCTGAGCCCATGCTTAAACCGGGACCGCCACTATTGTTTTTTGGGTTTTGGACCTCGGCTTTTTTATATTAATCGTTAGTTGGACACTGGAATGAAAAACATTAACCTTCAAGAACTTCACCAAACTGGCCGAAATCGATCCACCAACTTGGCCGTACGGGAACAAATCACCCAATGATATTGACGCACTATATGGTTGCATGGAAATCAGGATGTCCAAAGGAAATTTAAATCACAGAGGTGTGTATAGGCGGCGCGTTACGGTAGGTTGACAAAACATTTATTTACAAAAGAGCTAAATGTTTTATCGGGCTACCGTAACTTTTCTGTACGCCCGGTATTGATCATGCCCCAGTGGTTTTGAATTTCTCTTGTCATTCCTGATCATCATGTGCAAATGTGCGTCAATATCGGACAGCTTTGTTCGCGATAGACCATCTTGGCGAATCGATTTCGGTGGGTAATCGCCATTTTGGTGAAGTTCGTCAAAACTAATGTTTTTGATCTCGATGCCAACAAACGATATAAGTGAAAAAACCGAGGTCGAAAACCGAAAAAAGCAATAGCGGCGGGGCGCTTTAACCACTAATCTATCTGTATTTCTTACAAAGCATTTTCATCTGAAAATAAACCAGCAAATCAACCGCTTTAGAACATCTGAAACACATTTTTCATTTACTGCATGTGTTAAAGGCAATCTAGCCGCTGATGTCACCGCCGCGAAATCTACAGTATACCAGAGGCTCAATTGTTCCACCCCTTCTCGACTTAGACATGAAGCGATATTTACGTAGTTCGATGCTTCAGGTTGCTTTCAGCCACGCGGCTGAGCTGAGTGCTCTATACTCAGCTCAAGGTACAATTTTACAACACAGGGAATTTTTCTTTGGGCCACAGTTTGAGATAGTTTCTCCACTTAATTTCGACCAGCGTAAAAGATGTTCATTAGCTGTAGAGGAATAACGTTTACGCTGGTCAAAATTAGTGGAGCAACTCTATCTCAAACTGTGGCCCAAAGAAAAATTCCCTGT